>JAWQEG010005181.1:17500-57500 GCA_033782935.1 Petrolisthes cinctipes
TAAGGTGTTGTATGATTATATTTTGATATGATACTGATTTATTTGCACGATGGAAGGAAAGTGTCGGTGGTTATTTGATTGTGGCTGTGTGTAAAATATTTTCCTCCGTTCTACAGGTCAGACTGATGCTTGCACCGGTCTCCAGCTTTACAGGAGCACTATTTCCTTCGTGCATTGGTCAAAATAATGATTGCTGCGGCTTAATACCAATACATTTTCCTCCGTCCTCTGTGAAATTCAGCATTCCTTTGGCCTTCAGCTTAAGAGGAGGGAAAGGTGAAAAAGAGGACGAGGGTTCTGGAGGAATTTACATTTTCCATTTTTCCCCCTTTTTTTTCTTCTTCTCTTGTCTCTTTTTTTTTCTTATTTTTTACGAATTGAAAACACGAAGGTCACTCAGGCAGACGATCACAAAAGAGCCTATAGGTTGCAGACGCTAAGGTTCTATGACTCCCTTGTTCCCTGTGAATGATGAGGTGCTTGAGGTTGGACTGGTGTGGTGTGGTGTGGTGTGGAGTGAAGGGAGGGGGAAGGAATGGGGACAAAGAGATGGTGGGTGTGTATAAGAAGAGCGAGGGCAGAAGAAGATATGTGAGGTAGGTAGAGTGATAGGAGAAAGGAGAAAGAGATGGGAGGGAGGGAGGAAGGATAAAAAGATGGGAGGGAGGAAGGCTAAAGAGATGGGAGGGAGGAAGGATAGAGAAATGGGAGGGAGGAAGGATAGAGAAATGGGAGGGAGGAAGGATAGAGAAATGACACAGAGGGTGACGGCAAAGCAATAGGAGGGAAGAGGGGCCATCAAGGAAGAGAGGTGAAGGGAGGAAATGGGGACAAAGAGGTGGCAAGGAGGGCGAGGGCAGAGCAATGAACGATCAAATATAGATGGAAAGGAGGAAGGACGGGAGGACAAAGAGATGACATGCAAAGAAGGGGACAGAGTAAGGTCAAAGAGAATGGAGGGAAGGAGGGCAGAGAGATGAGAGGGACGGCAATATAACAATAACAATAATAATAATAATAATAATAATAATAATAATAATAATAATAATAATAATAATAATAATAATAATAATAATAATAAATATAACAATAAAAATAATACTAATTAATAATAATAATAATAATAATAATAATAATAATAATAATAATAATAACAATAAAAATAATAGTAATAATAATAATAATAATAAAAATAATAGTAATAATAATAATAATAATAATAATAATAATAATAATAATAATAAAAATAAAAATAATAGTAGTAATAATAATAATATATAATAAAAAAAAATATATAATAATAATAATACGATTCATTTGTCAGAGAAGGATGGGAAAGCAGAAGAGGGAAGAGAAGATGGGGGGAATGAGGGGGGAAAGAAATGTAGACGACAGAAGTGTAAGAAGAAGGGAAGAGTTATAAAGACAAGAGGTTGTTTGTGTTCAAGAGTGTAAGAGATCAAGAATGAGTAAATAAAAAAAAGAGTAAGACCAAGGAGTTGTTGCTTGTATGGTTGAAGGAGAAGAGAGTAAGAGAGTAATAAGAGCAAAGGGTGATGGGGGGATCAAGCGAGTAAAGAGTAAGTAAGTAAGAGGAAAGAGTGATGCGTGGTGGGGGTGAGTAAGAGCTAGAGTAAAAGAAAAAGGAGGTGGTGGTGGTGGAGAGAGTAAGAGAAAAAGAGTAAGAGTAAAGGATGTTGGTGGTGGAGGGAGTAAGAGAGTAAAAGCAAGATGTGATGGAGAGGAGAAGAGAGTAAAGGAGTAAATAAGAACGAGTGGTAGTGGTGGAGGGAGTAAGAGCAAGATGTGGTGAGAGGAGTAAGAGAGTAAAGGAGTTAAGTAAGAGCAAGGGTTGGTATAGTGGGGAGAGTAAGAGCAAGATGTGATGAGGGGAGTAAGAGAGTAAAGGAGTAAGTAAAGGCAAGGGTTGGTATAGTTGGGGGAGAGTAAGAGAGCAAGAGAAAGATGTGATGGGGAGAGTAATGGAGTAAGTAAGAGCAAGGGTTAGTATAGTGAGGGGGGAGAGTAAATGAGTAAGTAAGAGTAAAAGTTGGTATAGTGGGGAGAGTAAGAGAAAGATGTGATGGGGAGAGTAATGGAGTAAGTAAGAGTAAGGGTTAGTATAGTGAGGGGGGAGAGTAAAGGAGTAAGTAAGAGTAAGGAGTAAGTAAGAGTAAGGAGTAAGTAAGAGTAAGGAGTAAGTAAAAGCAAGGGTTAGAATAGTGAGGAGAGTAATGGAGTAAGTAAGAGTAAGGGTTGGTATAGTGAGGGTGGGGGGGGGGGGGGAGAGTGACCAACCTCCATTAACAAAAGCCCCCACCACCACCATTGTAGACAAAAGAAGAAGTACAGTAGATCTGCTTGTATCAACATGAGGCCACAAGGTTATACTCATTTCACTCACAACACCATCCACTTTCATCACTACTACCATTACCAGTACCATTATCATTACTACCACCACTACCAATACCATCACCACTATCATTGCTACCATTACCAGTACCATTATCATTACTACCACTACCAATACCATCACCACTATTATTGCTGCTACTACTACTACTACTATTACTACTATTACTGTTGTTGTTACCATTATCACTATCATTGCTACCATCACTACTACCACTACTAATATATACTATGACTACTAGCATTACTACTACTACTACTATGACAACCACCACTACCATAACTCCCACCACCACTATCATCGCTATCATCACCACTACCACCACCACCATTACTATCTATATCAATACCATTACTACCACTACCACTACCATAAACATCACTACTAAACCATCCACTTTCCTTGGGGTTTTCCTGTGACACTTTAAAACGGCTGGGGTTAGTCTAAGGATATTACCTCAGACGAAAAAAGCCGGTGTTTATGTGGTCAAAGGGGAAATAATTCTTTTTTTTCAGTAAACTGGAAGACTGTTGATTCCTCCTAACTATACCAGAAAACAGATTGTCTGAATGGTACTAATAGGGGATCTGTTTCGTGGCATAGTTTGGGAGGAATCACAGACCTTTCAATTCACCAACAAGAGAATCTCCCCTTAAATATCTGGAGATCACGTTATCATTCGTTAAAGAGGTCCCTAAAAATCTTGTTAACATAAAAAATTTACACAATCAGACGTAGTATGAACGGTAATTATATTGCAAACATAGACAATGTACACTAAACACCTGAGAAAACTTACTTAATTGTCTTGTAAACATTGAAGCTTTACACCTTAAGTCGAAAAAAAACAACCCGCTAACTTAAATATCTGGCATATTGAACTTTAACAAAATGATCTTTACATACATCGATAATTTACACTAAAAATAAATAAATAAATAAAACAAAATAAAAAATGAAGTCTTTAGAAAAACAAAAAAAAAATCTCAGAAATTCACAAAATGAAAAAAAAAAAAAAAAAAAAAATTCATATACATATATCCTCATCAGCTAAAATTATCTATAGTGACCATAGATTGACCTAAGGGACGACTGACCTGACCTCACAACGAACGGCGCCAATCCGACCCAATTATTACCTACCTTACGTACCCCTCCCTCCTCCCTTAGTCCATGTGTTGTTTGGACTTACCATCAGTGATAATACCCAGGCTCTTTATCCCTCGCCCTGACCCACATCTACTGAGTAATTGTAAGGTGACGTGTGTGTGTGTGTGTGTGTGTGTGTGTGTGTGTGTGTGTGTGTGTGTGTGTGTGTGTGTGTGTGTGTGTGTGTGTGTGAGAGAGAGAGAGAGAGAAGAGAGGGGATGAGTGTGCTGGGAATGTGTGTGTGTGTCTTCTAAGTACGACCTGGACCTCGTAACGGGCATGGAAGCTTACGTTCAGAGCGACGAGCCAGAGAGTGACTGCCAGCCTTGACGAGCACGACTATTGGTGCTGACTGCTGACTCGAGTGCTGACGCGGCCGCTGACACCCCGCTGATCATCATAACAACAACAACAACAACACCTTCCCGTCATTAACAACCTTTTCTCAGTACAACAATTCGTATATTCTCTCTTTTTCACATTTCTCTAACGATTGTGAATATACTCACTCCTCCGAGCAAGATTAGTTAAATATATAAACAAACCGAGACATAAACTTGTAAATAATAATAAAGTCTAGTAGCTTAATTGATTGATAGATTGTCATGTATACACAAAGGTTATACATGTAGTCGAAGATTGTCGGAGATTTGAAAGGCTACAAATAGATACCTCTAAAGACTAAACTATGGCATAAGTCAAACCATCTATGTATAAGAAAAAGGGGTCTTCCTAACAATGAATCTTGACCACCTTTAAGTTGCTTTATGGCCTTTATTAAATATATGATTTAATCTGTTGTTGTTGTTGGTGGTGGTGGTGGTGATAGTGACTGCTCTCATGATAATAATAATGATTGTGGTTGAGGTGGTAGTAGTGGCAGATGAGGTGGTAGTAGTGACAGTGGTGGTGGTGGTGGTAGTGGTATGATGACGCACGAACTCACCACACCCCGTACAGAAAGTCCCGATGAGTACATGTTGAGCGAGAGGGGAGCAAGTCATGAAAGCTGATAGTAATCGTGCAAATCATTACCCGTTCTGTAATACCCACTCAGTGCCCTACAGTCTGAAACACACACAACACACACACACACACATATTCGCTCTCTCTCTCTCTCTCTCTCTCTCTCTCTCTCTCTCTCTCTCTCTCTCTCTCTCTCTCTCTCTCTCTCTCTCTCTCTCTCTCTCTCTCTCTCTCTCTCTCTCTCTCTCTCTCTCTCTCTCTCTCTCACACATACACACAAAGAACATCCTTAAGTAACCTACACATCCCCTAAATCTTTTCACAGTACTCATAAGGGCAATTATAAAACAGCTGGCGAGACAGGCAGAACAGGACCCCCCTCCCCCTCACTCCCCTCACAAACAGAGACGGAGACAGGAGATGGAGTAGACAGGGAAAGGCCTTGGGACAGGGAGATGACCATATGGGACAGGGTGGGCAGTGACAGAGGCGACAGGTGGCAGAAGAGAAATACAGCCCCGTCCAGGCATATTAACGAGACAGGGGCTGAGTCACACTGGGTGGTGATGGGGAGGTAGCAGCGGACATCCTTGACCTAGTTTTGGCCCAGCTTGCTCCCTCACTCGCTCGCTCGCTGGCTAGCTTCAGGATGCAGGAAACGGCGAGCAGCGGATACGTAAGTTCCAACCAATAGTCCAACACCACTCACGCTCTCTACTACTAAATTCTGGGGTTACTGGTGATGTTGTTAGCAGAGGTTTGTATATTAATTTGGTTTATTCATGAAGGTGATGTCAAGTCTACTCTACCTACTACGTACACTTATTGAAAGTCTTACGTGCTGTTAACATCCCCGTCATTTACAACAATAGTTATCTACCTGTTTCCATATTCAAGAAGGTAATGTGGTTTGTATAGTGTTGCACCCTTAAACTTTCAAGAACAGCAGAGATATCTGTATATTTTCTCAGACAAAACTCCTACAATTTTTCTTCCAGGAGGAGAAGACAAGTCGAGGGTAAAACCGTATTCCAGTTACCGAAAACCAAAATAACACCTTACGACGTTTTAGACAAAATGTTGAAAAAATGTATTACAGAACAGAGTAATCTTTTAACGTGTTCATCTCTCTCTTCCGCTGGCTGTCACCTGGGAAGTCCTACGGGTACAATAACTATCATGAAGAGGATAATACAAAATATAAAACTACAAGAGGGTCACAGGGGCAAACAACCACATGCTTCACCGACCTCACTCTTCTTGACGCCACTATCATTATTATGGAAAAAACTGGATCTTGGAAGGAAAATGAAGGGTAAAATATAATAATTCTTAGGAAGTAGAAAGGTAGCATGTAACTCTTTATATACTTGGTGTTTAGTTGTAGGTTAAGCAGAGAACGGCTTTAATATCGCAATCCATGACGGTCGATGAGTCACCCAACACTTTTTGCCCTTTAGGTAACTATAAATTGAAAGAATCATTTGAAGTCGCCTTAGTTTTATAATAGTTAGAGTATCTGAAATGTCTATATATTGGAAGCGACCGATTCCTCCAAACTTTATCACAAAAGAGAATTATTCCACCAATGAACGACACATGGTTAAGAAATGGTTGCCCCTTGAAGTATCATATTGCACACCTGTTATTGCCCCTCCCAACAACACCCTGCAAGAAATGTTGATTTTTCATGTGCGCCGTTATTGGCCAACTTGCAACCTTGGGAACGTGAAAAGGGAGTTTCTCTACCGTTGTTGTCAGAGGCGCCTCGGCAGCTGCTTCTTGACTTGTCCGATGTTTCGCAAAAAGGAAAAGAAGTGTGTGGTGTTAGCAACAGAGTAGACCAAAGGTGAAACATACAAAGTGACGTGTGTGTGTGTGTGTATGTGTGTGTATGTGTGTGTGTGTGTGTGTGTGTGTGTGTGTGTGTGTGTGTGTGTGTGTGTTGAGGGATGGAATGGACCTCGTTAAGTGTATGAAGCAGATGCCCAGTAACAACATGAAGAAGAAAAAAACAAAATAATTCTTTCTGGCCGAATAGCTAGAGTATAATGAGAGGTGTTGTTCCTACTCCACAATCATGGCACATCAATCAAGTTTTGCCACCTTTTTCTATCCAGTATTAAGGGAGCCTAAAATTAAGATGCGACTGATTCTTCCAAATTGTGCCTGAAACAATCTCCCTCATTATTAAGTGTATTAGCTTCCAATTTGTCTACATTATTTATCACACTTAACGGGGCAAATATACTGCTTGCTTCTGAAAGCTATTAATCCCTTAAACTGCTAAAAACTATAAGCCATCCAAAGTAATTAAAACTGGCCTGTTTCTTGTATTAGTTAATGGATTCAGTTGTTTGTAATTCTTGTTGTTTTCACGTCTGTATATATGGGGCATCTAAATATATTATAAACATTCGCTTCTGACACATTCAATATATTCATTATCGAACCACGTACACATATACATAGGTGTATGTACATGCAGCGTTGTACTCCAATAAGCTCACACACACACACACATATATACACATCACACACAGGAGCACACAGAGGTCGGGTATACATTATGAGAGTGACGGGTCTAAAAATAGTCTGGGTAGAGGTTAGGTGTTATGTTAATTTAGGTCAGGTTGGGTTAAAAATGATGAGTGAGGCTGGTGGGTAGGGGGCCAACTTTTCCATACCCGAGGCACGAGGCACCTTCAGTCGCCATTTGAAGACAGTGATCTACCAAGTCTGTGAATGGACCACCTAATGTTTGACAACCAGTGTGCAGACGCCATGTTGACGATATATATATATTTTGATTCTAATCTTAAATGTCAATAAGTGGAAGGGATTAGTGGGGGAATGGAGGGAGGTAGAGAAAGGTGAAGAATAGATGGAAGGAGAAAGTGGAGTGAGGGATGAAAGGAGAGGGGGTCATATATGGAGGGGAGCAGATGAAAGAGAGGACAAGTGGTGGAAAGAGGGTAAAGGCGAGTGAGAGAGAGAACAGAAGATATGTACTGTAGATGCAGAAGGAAAGAGTGATGGTGATGGTGTTGTGAGCAGGTCAAAGAAAGAGAGGGAAGGTCGTGATGGAAGGGGACGTGGAAGAGAGGAAAAGTACTGAGGTGAAGGAAGGGTGTGAGGAGGTGCTGAGTCAGGGTGGCCAGTTTAGTCAGCCACGGGAGCCTGAGGTCAGCAACAAAACAGGTACTACACACACCACTGCAATTAGTACCACCCCAGATGGCCGTGATAGATAGATACAACTACATTTTTTTTTTTATCTACGTGTTTTATTCTCCTACTTACACACACATTTTCTATCTCTCCCTTTCATTCTCTTTCCTATATGCATATTTTTTATCTCTCCTTTCATTCTCTTTCCTATATGCATATTTTCTACCTATCCTTTCATTCTGTTTCATATTTGCATATTTTCTTCCTCTACATTCATCCTCTTTTCTACTTAACTTCTATTTTCATTTTCTACCCATCCAACTTATATTATCAAATCTTACTCTCATTATTTCTATTACTTACATACCAACACCAACGTTATGTTTTTACAGTACAATACTTTCACTGTTAGATACATAAATTTAACTACTTTCTGATTTCTTTTTCACCACAATCAATAATTTCATCCAAGCTGCCCCACGACGTACACCAACACCACCAACACCACCACCACCTCTACTAAATTAATCTCCTTTCTACCACAGCTGAGGGCAATCTGTGGACTCTAATTTGCTGACATCTTACCCCCTTAATATCACGCTTCACTTGATATGCTTTGCTGGCTATACGCTTGTCAATTAATGAGACTTATTCAGTACTCTCTCTCTCTCACTAGTTCTCATGTTATACTTTACTGTCAAATAATGAGACTTATTCAATACCTCTCTCTCTCTCATGTTATACTTTACTGTCAAATAATGAGACTTATTCAGTACCTCTCTCTCTCTCTCTCTCTCTCTCTCTCTCTCTCTCTCTCTCTCTCTCTCTCTCTCTCATGTTATATTTTACTGTCAAATAATGAGACTTATTCAATACCTCTCTCTCTCTCTCTCTCTCTCATGTTATACTTTACTGTCAAATAATGAGACTTATTCAGTACCTATCTCTCTCTCTCTCTCTCTCTCTCTCTCTCTCTCTCTCTCTCTCTCTCTCTCTCTCTCTCTCATGTTATACTTTACTGTCAAATAATTAGACTTATTCAATACCTCTCTCACTCTCTCTCTCTCTCTCTCTCTCTCTCTCTCTCTCTCTCTCTCTCTCTCTCTCACACACTAGTTCTCATGTAATCAGAAGTTTCAAGAGCTTATACACAGTTATAAATACAGTCTTGTAGAACACTGAAGCAAGCAACTTTGTACCTGGGTAGAAGAGGGAGAAAAAAAAAATTAACTAAATTCTTCACAGACAAATGGCACGGCAAACTACAGTCATAAATAAGGCTCATTTGCACTCTGGCCGCACACCATTTGAATGAACACGCACACACACACACACACAAAGAAATATACACATATATACACACACAACTCTCATCCCTTGCTTACACACACACACATACAAAGTAAGTTACACATACCTACATACATTAAATCTGATCTCTCGCTTACACACACACACAAACAAAGAGTTACACATTCCTACACTCTATAACTCACACACACACACACACACACACACACACACAGTAAGTTACACATACCTACACACATTAACTCTGATCTCTCGCTTACACACACACAAAGAGTTACACTTACCTACACACTCTCTCTCTCTCTATCACACACACACACACACACACACACACACACACACACACACAAAGTAAGTTACACATACCTACACACATTAATTCTGATCTCTCGCTTACACACACACAAAGAGTTACACATACCTACACTCTATAACTCACTCACACACACACACACACACACACACACACAAAGTAAGTTACACATACCTACACACATTAATTCTGATCTCTCGCTTACACACACACACACAAAGAGTTACACTTACATACACTCTATAACTCTCTCTCTCTCACACACACACACACACACACACACACACACACACACACACACAAAGTAAGTTACACATACCTACACACATTAATTCTGATCTCTCGCTTACACACACACACACAAAGAGTTACACATACCTACACTCTATAACTCTCTCTCTCTCTCTCTCTCTCACACACACACACACACACACACACACACACACACACACACACACACACACACACACACACACACAGTAAGTTACACATACCTACACACATTAACTCTCTGATCTCTCGCTTACACACACACAAAGAGTTACACATGCCTACACTCTATAACTCTCTCTCTCTCACACACACACACGTCTAGAATAACCAATACCTGCCGCAAATGCTATCACTCAGTTGGAAATGTCAAGAGAAACAACAAAAACACCACCACCACCACCACCACCACCAGCCTTCCCAACACCTAGAGAGAATAATAATTATGGGAGTCATATATTTTGTGAGAATTGAAATGGACTGCTTGCCTCAGTATAGGATTAAGGTGGTAATTCTTTTTTGGTACATTGGAGTGCCTTGATTCCTCCAAAGTATGCTTGGAAACAGGACCAGAAGAGCAAAAATAATGGTGTTCTGTTGCTTGGAATAGTTTGGAGGAATCAGTTGCTCCAGAATTACCAACACAAAACTTCCCCCTTAAGTGATTTGTTTCGTGGTGAAGTTTGGAGGAACCTGTAGCCTTCCAACCTTTATCCTCTAATGCAAGCAGATTAGTTTGTTTATAGATTAATTTGTTTATAGAGTGTTTTGTTTATAGAGTATTTTGTTTATTGAGTATTTTGTTTACAGAGTATTTTGTTTACAGAGTATTTTGTTTACAGAGTATTTTGTTTAGAGTATTTTGTTTATAGAGTATTTTGTTTATGTGCCTCCCACTAAAGGCTTTTATTTGTTATGGGAAAACAGTAATGAAGTCCAAGGTATAAACACAATTATAATTAACCCATAAAATAACACCTTATCTCGTATATAATAAAGCTTAGATTAACATAAAAAACAGACATTTGTGAGGGTGCGTGAGGTGGGAGACAATAATATGTGTAAACACCGTATATAAGAAAAGTCATCAACCTAAACAACGACTCAAAGTGTAATAATTATATGATGAAGTTGTATTGTTAGATTTTTTTTCCCATATAAGTTGTTTACATATTGACTGGAGGATCTATCACACCAGCATGTATTTCCTTCGTCTTCCATCCTCCGGTCTCGGGTCACACTTGCTTTGTCTAGATTCCTAACTTTCTGAATACGAGTTGGAGGACGGATAGAAGACCTAATTTGACTGGAGGACGGAGAAATGTGTGTTCCAGTTATATGTAGTACCTCGTTTTATGTGATATGGTGGTGGTGGTGGTGGTGGAAGGTGAGCCAACTCGTTTGTGGGTGGACTCGACTCGTTCTGCTGTTGTCCATCGAGTTATGAGACACGAGCAGTCAGCCAGCCAGCCAGCCAAGCAGCCACCAGCCAGCCAACCAGCCATTTAACAGTCAGACAGTCAGCCAACCAGCCATTTAACAGTCAGCCAACCAGCCAGCCAGCCAACACCTCGTGACATGCATGACTGCCCCCCTTCTCTTACAAGTACTCAACTCACCGCTACTCTCTCCTTTCTTCACAACCTGTTATTCTTAGTATTAATTTATCCGTCTGGCTGGCACAACAAAAACAAATTACTTGTTGAAAAAATTAAATATAAAGTATAATGCATCTAAGGGAGGTGAACCGAGGTGATATTTACAGAGTAAATTGGTTATTTTAAAGATATGATTATGAATCATATTAACTTCAACATATGAAGATGACTGTCGAATCGGGGTTATAACTCCTAGAATCGTAGTTCAGTATTGGGACATGTGAACGGATTCTACTGACTGTGACGACCGAATGTCATAAAGATGGAATGCACATCCACATTTACCACCTGGTGGACTACAACTCTGAATTACAATTAGTTGGCTGATCAGCTTTCTTTCTTGAAGTTATGACCTCGGTTATTATTATTATTATTTACTTTTTTTGAGAAAGATGAGGACGAGAGACTGAGACCACTCTTATCGTTCTCGTCTTTGAAATAATGTGTATCTTGGCACACATAGGATGAATAATTTGCCTCTATATACTTCATCACAACATTATAGGCCTGTAACCTTGTATGGCGACACTGAGACTTTGTGCCCGGCCTCCCCACTGCTTTGAGATGATGTGAAGACTGTCAAGCGTGACCTGTCATGCACCGGTGGCCATCACTTAAGGACCCTGTGATCGTGTATGAAACGTGGTGGCTTTTGATTCCTCCTGACTATACCACGAAACAAGCTCCTTCCATATAGGCGGTGTTTTGTGGCAATGTTTGAAGGACACATTAGCCTCCAATTTTCTGTCTGACTCTACATCACAGGGCCCCTTATTAAGCTGGTATCACACTACAGCACATTTGTCTCCGTCCTCTGGTCAAAATAAGAGTCTTCTCCGTCCTCTGAACACGAATCTGGACGGAGCAGATCAGACCTAGGGATGGATGACTGTGGAAAGAAGACGAAGGAAGTAGTGACAGGTCCTCTAGTGGTGACAACAAACTGGTTCTCAATCCATCCCTATCCACAGTTATACTCTATGTAATTAATATCAGCTGTAGAAATTGTCCACCAGCTACAACAAAACCTACAACAGTGACTCGTATCAGATAAGAAGCCCGAGTCATGAAGGTCGTTCGTTACCCTCAGAGTCACTCAAAAAATCCCCCTCAACTTCTACCAAACGTCTCCTCAACTTCAAACTCACTCAAGCATCCCTATATAACAAACACACCCAAACTTCACCCTCAAAAGAAAAGAAAAAAACAACAACCGTACAACAACGTTTTAAGTTCACTCTCAAACCTGCCCAAAAGTCACCTGGAAAATGACTCAAACGTCCCTATCAAAAAAAAGAAAGAAAAAAAAAAAGAAAAAAAAAAAAAAAAACTCTAGTATCGTGTCCATAAAAAAAAATAAAAATAAAAATCTAAAAAGCTGACTGTGGTGCAGGAAAGGAAAGGAATGCTGACCTGCACCTCCACAAAAAACACGACCGGTGTATTTGCCACCATACAATTAGGGCATTAATTAATCTTCACCACCATTATAATGTCAGGGTGAGGACGAAGGGTGATGGAGTAATGAAGCGGGTGAGGTGATTTAGAGTGACTCCATCTCTTATATACCTACTCTTTCCCCCTTGCCCACACCCCCGTCCCTCTCCCCCTTCCCCTCACTCATCCTATTCCCTTCCCCTCCCTACTCCCTTCCCCTCGCCTACACTTTTCCTCTCCCCCTCACTCATCCTATTCCCTTCCCCTTCCCCTCCCCTAATCCCTTCTCCTCGCCTACTCCTTTCCTCTCCCCTCACTCATTCCATTCCCTTATCTTTCCCTTCGCTTACTCCCTTCCTCTCCCCTCACTCATTCCATTCCCTTATCCTTCCCTTCGCTTACTCCCTTTCTCTCCCTTCACTCATTCCATTCCCTTATCTTTCCCTTCGTTTACTCCCTTCCTCTCCCTTCACTCATTCCATTCCCTTATCTTTCCCTTCGCTTACTCCCTTCCTCTCCCCTCACTCATCCCATTCCCTTTTCCTTCCCCTCGCCGTCTCCCTTCATCTCCCTTTCTCTTTGTGCCCTATTCCATATTCTTTCCTGGGAACGAAAGAAACAGGTGAGTTGATTGACTCCATCACCATATTCGTCTAAATCTTTCACAACTATATATGCAACACAATATAATTATGTAACACTCGTGACGTAAAAGGCAAATAAATATAGGAATGAATAAATAATAAAATAAACAGTAATCAATCAATTTAAACGAATATCATCTTAAGACGTAAACTTAGGTACAATCGAGATTAATTTTAAGTCATGGAAATTTCGTACTATTGATCCTGTAAAGCGAGAAAGGCATATATATATATAGGGATCTCGTTCATCCTGTCTCGTCTTCCCTCAGTGGCACGATAACCTTATTGGCAGAGTGTGTGTGTGTGTGTGTGTGTGTGTGTGTGTGTGTGTGTGTGTGTGTGTGTGTGTGTGTGTGTGTGTGTGTGTGTAGAGAGAGAGAGAGAGAGAGAGAGAGAGAGAGAGAGAGAGAGAGAGAGAGAGAGAGAGAGAGAGAGAGAGAGAGGTAGTACAAGATAAACATACAGATAGACGCACAATAATGAGAGAAAGGGCGGAAACGGTAATAGCAGCGTATGAGGAAGGAAGGAAGGAAGGCAGGAAGGAAGGCAGTAGTGTGAGGCAACGAGAGTGGGGGAGGAAGAAAGGGGAACAGAATCGAGGAAAAGGTTTGGGGGATAGTGGCAAGCGGCGACTGTGAGAGTGTGAGAGTAAGGGGTGGGGGGGACGGGGGGGCAGGGGAGGGGGTGGGAGTTGGAGGTCTGAAACTGTAACGGAAGGACTGAAGTTGTAACGTGGGTACCTGAAATTGTAACGCGAAAACTGAACTTATAACAGGTTGACTGAAGCTGTAACAGGGAAGTCTGAAAAAGCAAAATGAAGTTACTGAAGCTTTTAATTAATATAAATGTTATCTTTATCTTCTAACGGGGAAGTGAGAATATAACGTTACTCTTTAAGTTACAAGAATATGGCTGGTACAGAAAATAAAAGAGGAAGAGGAGAAGGAGGAGGAGGAGGACAAGAAGGAGGAGGAGGAGAAGAAGAAGAACAAGAAGAAGGAGGAGGAGAAGAAGGAGGAGAAGAAGGAGGAGGAGGAGAAGAAGAACAAGAAGAAGGAGGAGGAGAAGAAGAACAAGAAGAAGAAGGAGAAGAAGAACAAGAAGAAGAAGGAGAAGAAGAACAAGAAGAAGAAGGAGGAGAAGAAGAACAAGAAGAAGAAGGAGAAGAAGAACAAGAAGAAGAAGGAGGAGGAGGAGGAAGAGGAGAAGAAGAAGAACAAGAAGAAGGGGGAGGAGCAGGAGGAGGAAGAGGAGAAGAAGAAGAAGAACAAGAAGAAGGGGGAGGAGGAGGAGGAGGAAGAGGAGAAGAAGAAGAAGAAGAACAAGAAGGAGGAGAAGAAAAAGAAGGAGGAGGAGGAGGAAGGGAAGGGGGGAAGAAGTCGATAAGAGGTAACTTCTGATTACACCGGATGCCAAATAATGATGGAGATAAATTCCAGAGCAAACACACACACACACACACACACACACACAAGCACACACACACACGCACACGCGCACACACACACACACACACACACACACACACTTCTTTTAAACCCTTCAGGAGTTGATGTGAAACAGAAGCCGAAGTCAACCATCTGTGTAATTGTTCAAAGAGTTCTATATAGTTTCATTAGTTGTAAATTCTTAAGAGTCACGGATTAAAAGTGGTTAAAACAATTAAAGAATTAGTGTGTACAAATGTTTAACAAAAGTAAGAATCACGTTTAAGATAATATATATGTTGATTCGTAAGTAGTCTCTCTCTCTCTCTCTCTCTCTCTCTCTCTCTCTCTCTCTCTCTCTCTTTACACCTGGGAGGAAGGATGTCTGTCTGTCTCTCCACACGTTCAATTTAACTGACAGTTCTTGGGGGAGGAAGTGCTCGCAATAGTATAATGGAAGCCAGACCTTTTATCTCTTGGGAACACACACACACACACACACACACACACACACACACAGACAGACACTGAAATGTTTACCTAACGCATGGCAGCCACAATAACCTCACCGTATCAGGTCATATAAGAGAGAGAGAGAGAGAGAGAGAGAGAGAGAGAGAGAGAGAGAGAGAGAGAGAGAGAGAGAGAGAGAGAGAGAGAGAGAGAGGTAATCATTAGACTTCCGCAAGTGTGGTAATTATCTATTAACACCTGTGTATACCTCCACACTTGTACCACTTTGTGTTGTGTGTGTGTGTGTGTGCGTATAAAGTAAACCTCACACCTCCATGACCATCCGATGCATGAAACACGATAAAACAGTAAACTGAATTGTACAAAATAATAATTAAAAAATAAATAAGATAAAAATAAAAATATTAAATAATAAAAAATACAAATAATAATAATAAATACAACAAAAATAATAAAATAATAAAAAAAAATACAAATAATAATAAATACAACAAAAATAATAACATTCAATACAACAGAAACAATAACAATAATAATAATAACATAACAGCCTCAGCCTCACCACACTAGACGAGACGAGACGAGACTTACAACACCTATCATACGAATTAGAATAATGGCCCATAATTGTTTGGTTGGAGTGTGTGTTTTTGTGAAGGCTCCCTACCTCCCTCCCTACCTCACTCACCCCTCTGGTCTCTACTCATTACGACACCACTGGCAGGCAGGTAAGGAGGAGGGGGAAGAGGAGAAAGAGGAGGAGGAGAAAGAGGAGGAGAAAGAGGAGGAGGAGGAGGGGAAGAAGAGGAGGGGAAGAAGAGGAGGGGGAAGAGGAGGAGGAGGAGGAGGAGGAGGAGGAGGAGGAGGAGGAGGAGGAGGAGGAGGAGGAGGAGGAGGAGTAGGAGTAGTAGTAGTAGTAGTAGTAGTAGTAGTAGTAGTAGTAGTAGTAGTAGTAGTAGTAGTAGTAGTAGTAGTAGTAGTAGTAGTAGTAGTAGTAGTAGTAGGAGGAGGAGGAAGGAGGAGGAGGAGGAAGAGGAGGAGGAGGAGACCACATCAGCAGAAGTAGTAACACACTCAGCCTCAGTTCGCACCTCTTGTAATGATTATTTTTCGTTCTCTCAAGTCGTCAGGTTCTAGTTTCTTTCTCCTTAATTCATATTTCTTGCCTTTCTCTTCTTCATATTTATCTAGTCTGTCTGCATGTCTGTCTGTTTCGTGCACGTTTGATTTTTTATTTTCTCTCCTAGCCCTCCATATTATAAAGCCTCTTCCTCTCAAACTTCTCTACTTACACTCTTAACATTTTCTCCCCTCCTCACTTACTCACTCAACTTTTACCATCAACTTCGACGTATTCAACCCTTTTATCTGTCCTTTCCATCTTATCTCTTACCCTTTCCTCCCCTCTCCATCTTCATCCCCCTTTTCATCTTATCTTTTACCCTTTCCTCCCCTCTCCATCTTCATCCCCCTTTTCATCTTATCTCTTACCCTTTCCTCCCCTCTCCATCTTCCTCCCATCTCCCCTTCTCCAGTCAGCGAGGCGTGAGTGTAAGTAGCCTCGGGGTTGAGTAAGGAACGTGAGTTGGAAATAGACCCTGGTTTTGCCTCAGTTTGACCTCTCACGCCCTCGCAACGCGGGATTAATGAGCTTAAATATTGTTGGTAATATGGAGGCCACAGATTCTATCAAACTGTGTCACAAAACAGGCCACGTGCGAACTTATCTGTATATTTTTCTATTTTTTTTTTTTTTTTACTCAGCCTGGAGGAACCACCAGCACAAATTATTCTAAAAAATTCATACCCCCTTACACTACTTATCGCATAATTGGCATACGTGTCTCTATAAACCTGGTGCTCAGTGTAAAAAATGAGTACCACGTGTCTCTTCTAAACATCGTGCTCAGAGTGTAAAAAATAAGTACCCACCGGGGGCGGAAGCTGGTGGGGTGGTGCGGAATAAATGGTCCGTCAATCATCATAATAAGGCCAACTCTTTAGTTTGTTTGTTTGTTTGTTTACCTTCCCTGCTTCACATCCACCTGGCTCGGCTCGGCTCGGCTCACCTCCATGACGATGATGAGACGTATGGGATGTGTCTATCATCATATCACTTCAGCCATTAAGCCAAGTCTTTTATTCATTTGTTTTATATATTGCTTCACTTGCACCTGTTCCCTTCTTTATCTATCAGGATATGAGGCCAAACAAGGTGTCTGTCAGTCATTGTAATATTCTGACATAAACTCTGCTGGTCCCTCAATTATTTTTTTATTTTCTTTATTTCTTAAGTAATTGCGAAATCGTTGAAAACTGGGAAGGAGTGAGCAATGTAAGGGAGGTATGAGTAGTGTATGAAAACAGAGGTGTGACAGTGAGTGGGGCATGGGTGTGAGAATATGGATGTGGACTGGGGTGAGGCAGGGAGTGTGAGAACAGAGGTGTGGACAGGAGTGTGAGAACAGAGGTGTGGCAGTGGGTGTATGAGTCAGAGAGGAAGGTGTTGGCCAAGCCTTGCCATTATGGAGGTGATGAGAGGCCAAGTTATACCCCAGCTGGACCCACCTTAATGACTTGTAATAACTCCATAATTAACTCGCCGCCGTGTAATTCCAAGGCTGATCTGAAAACAGCTGTTCGTCGTAAATTTCCAGGTAAGGGCTGGGTTGGTTTTGCTAAATATGTGGGTAACGCCAAGATATTGAGAGTTGAGACTATTATCTTCTTGGATCCATGGTCTTCCAAATTACAGGTAAAATCATATTCTCAGGAAGAGTACTGCACCAACTGAACACCTTACACAAGATAACTCCACCCGGGAATCGAACCTTAGGCCAGCAGTTGTGAGGCAAAGATTCTACCTACTAGCCTATGCAGCATTACCAGACTGTACCTATTATTAGCAGAACATTTGTGTCAAAAGCACCTTCTTTTTTTCACTACAAACTGGAAAGCACAAAATCAAAGACTTAATAGGGATGGCGGAGTGCATGTTCGAAATGTTGTTCTTATTTTAATGGACTCTCAAAGTACGTACCGACATCCTATACAATATTTAATACATTTACCAAATTATGAACCACCCCTCAACTCCCACTCTTTATACTTGGAACAATTCGATTCGTCAACATTCAGGTTTTACAAATCAGGTCTTACTCACAGCACTGCACTCCTTGAAAATTAACATGAAACTTAGGAGACGTGTAAATATCTTATCATGTTGCCCTTGAATCATACTCATACACCCATTATCATCTCTTCAAATATTTCAGACAATGTAATCGAAGTGAGGTACAGGATGGAAGGTCTTCGTCAAATACCGTGGATAGAGTTTCAGGAGAGGGGATCTAGTGACAGCAACATTGACAGTTTTTTTATAATATGTGTCTTTATTTCATTTCTCGAGGTTATGATAGTCAGTGAAGAGACCCCCATGGTATACTTTCTTTTCCCAGGATATCTGCGTTTGCATTAATGGCCTGTGATTTTGTATGGGGGACTCAACATACCTAAATTGATATATAATAAATTAATCCTCTATAGAAAACGAAAATAAAGACGACGGAGACCAACATTAACTAGAAACAAAACCGTAATAGAAAACGATGACAACACAACACAACACAACGATCCCATCAGGTAATACAATACAGAAATATGAATTAATACTAACACTGCAACACAATACAATAATTTACCAAGAGAGTGTATATATACTTGACTCGAGGGCCATGGAGAGGAGAGGAGAGGAGAGGAGAGGAGAGGAGAGGAGAGATAGTCAGCTCAAGTTTCACCCCCATGACGACCCGAGTGGCGATACAGCATTGCCTTTCATTACTACTCGACCCGTACAGTATACACGTAAGGTTGCCAATATTGATCTCTCGGTGTGTGTGTGTGTGTGTGTGTGTGTGTGTGTGTGTGTGTGGTTTAAGATATATCGAGTAATTTCTTGAAAGACCTATACTGACTATGACGATTTATGGCCTCGAAAATCATCAATAAAAGTTACAGTAGAGACATTTTCCCAACCTCACAAAAAAAAAAAAAAAAAAAAAAAAAAAAAAAAAAAAAAAAAAAAAAAAAAAAAATTACTCTCTGTAGTATGGAACAAAAATATACAGGAAGCACATTCAACTTCTCTGCGAAACCTCTTACAAACATGGAACATTTATACATCATCACTGTGGGTAATCATAACAGCTAAATTGGCATCAGTGAACTGGGTCTGTCTCTCTGTCTGTCTGGGCCATTAGTCTATCGGCCTCACTGCTGCTCGTATTACTAACCAGTCAAGCCAAAAAAGGAATCAGGATACGGACCTTGGAGTTCAAGTCATACGGGGTTGGAATTGGGTGTCATGCGAGTTATTATATTATTTTAGATCGTTTTCGAAAATATGTATGTTACAACCTAAATCACTCATTAACCCCTGAAAAAATATCTATATCATTATATTATTTTATATGATTTTCGAAAATATATATGTTACAACCTTAATCACTCATTAACATTGCGGGAAAAAATATCTATAACAGTAGATAATTAGAACACTGTTTAATCATACTTACATACTAGTGTCTGGCTATGTCTCATAACGGTATTTATTGAAAGAATTACCGTTTTGTAGCAGTGTTGACAGATCCGGCTAGGTCCCAGTATTTTGCCCCGGTCATTTACTGTCCTTTACCACGGTTATTTCCCGGTAGTCTGCCCAGGTTAGGTCCCGGTATTCTGATGCGGTCTAGGTTAGATTAGGTAAGGTCACGTAAGGTCAGGCTAATTTCAAAATGCCCTATTTGAAATCTTGGATATGGGGCATTTGCGGAGGAAATGCCATAGAAGAAAAGTCTTAGAATTGTATAAATAAGTGGGTAATGAAGGTAGAAAAACCGTATGCAATAACGGTAATTCTTTCAATATTTACCCTAATAACTTCATAGATCTCTATATTTAATTATATAGAGATATTTTTTTTTACCAGTGAAGAACATACAGCCTTAAGAGAGTTTACACTTTTACACTTTTGGCCACACACTTCAGAATAATCATCCAACACACACTCAACACCCACGGCCAAGAAGAGAGAAAAAAGAAACACTTAAAAAAAAAAAAAAATATATCCTGATCAGGTTATAATAAATACTATTTACTCAACCCCTCCTCCCTCAAAAAATAATCTTCCCTGATAGGATGAGGATAGAATAATATTACATTTTACTCCACCACCCTAATAAATAAATACATAAATAAATACATATATAAAAACTTTCCCTGATAAGATGAGGATAAAATAATAATAATAACTTTTAGAAGGGTGTAGAATTCTCCTTGTCTGGCTGGCACTACTACTGGAGGGGATGGGGAGTTCAGAGAGGACCAACCAACCAACCAACCAACCAATCCACAACAGCTGCACCCTATCTCAACGTAAACAAATAGCTTAGCTTGGCGTCCGGTCCCAGTCAGCCAGCCAGCCAGCCAGCCCCAGCAACAACAAGCAGCAGGAGGAGTGACCCACCGAACCAACACACACTCAGGGAGAGGGACTGTGTTGTTATCGACTGTGGGATTTTCGAAGGCTACGACGGGAAACAGGGATGTGTTATACAGCAGCTAGATATTGGAGGGATAGGTAGACTCTAATCCATTCGTCCACAACAGACCATCATCTCAATCTAAGCCTTTTATCCACAAGAGTTGATAATATGGATTTAAGAGGTAAGTCCATTTTAATATACAATACTCATTAACACAAGCCAAATGGGTACCTAACTAACTAAAGCTTATTGAAGGATGGGAGGTTCTGAGACACGAGACATATATAGCATGCAGTCACCAGTATCAAACCAGGAAATGTGGTGTCAATATTGCAGAGGCCAACAGGGTGACAACATGATAATCGTATTCTGCTTGATAAATTTAGGCGATACCTGATAAGACCCAAAAAGTCAATTACAGTGTCAAATTTAGATCCTTCCATAAATCTCTCCATGAACTTTTACTTACACACACACACACACACACACACACACACACACACACACACACACACACACACACACACACACACACACACACACACACACACACACACACACACACACACACACACACACACACACACACACACACACACACACACATATAAGCACTCTTTGCACACACACACACACACACACACATACACACACACACGAATTCACAGATATACATACGCCTTCTTAGCACACACTCACACATATACACACATGGATAGGCATATTTTGCGCACACACACACACACACACACACATACATAGGCATACTCTGGACACACACACACACACACACACACACACACACACACACACACACACACACACACACACAGACGACAGTGGCTTTTAGCGAGGACTCTGGTGACGTCCTTGGTGTGAAAGTTGACAGTGAACGCTTGTATATATATCCCGAAAAAAAAAAAAAAAAAAAAAAAAAAAGATGAATCGAAATTAAGTTGACGTGCAGCTTTCTTGTATTTTAATGGTGGCGAGAACCCAAGATGGCGGTGACCTGGACCTTGGTGACAGGCTTAGAGCATAATTTTGTCCATATCCGGAGTCTGAAAATAAAGTCACACACTCACACACACAATCTCATTCATCCACGCAGTGACACATATACACAAACATGCTCATTCACATATATACACACACACATACACACACAAACTCAGTCGTGCAAAGTGACACACCTATACACAAACTTATTCACACAAAAACAAACAAATACACACTCAGTCGTGCAAAGTGACACACCTGCACAAACTATTCACACAAAAACAAACAAACACACACACACACACACACACACACACACACACATGGAAAACCTGTACACATTTCCCCCCCAATATAAAGCCACCATTCCCTCCCTCAGTAACAAACACACACACACACACACACACACACACACACACACACACACACACACACACAAACACACACACACACACACACACATGGAAAGCCTGTACACATTTCCCCCCCACAATAAATAAAGCCACCATTCCCTCCCTCAGTAAGAATGACCTTGGTCGGGCGTACAGTATATATCAGTCAGACACAACAGACCTTGACAAACACCTGGGGAAGTAAGTTTCACCCGACGATGACTCACTGCAGGAAGTACTTTTCAGGCACAAGAAGTACACCCCGAGTTTACGTATATATGTTTTGGGTATTGATATTCTAAACTTGTTATTGAAAGTATATACATTGAGTTTACGTATATATGGTGTGGGTATTGATATTCTAAACTTGTTATTAAAAGTATATACATTGAGTTTCCGTATGGTGTGGGTATTAATATTCTAAACTTGTTATTAAAAGTATATACATTGAGTTTCCGTATGGTATGGTGTGGTGTGGGTATTGATATTCTAAACTTGTTATTAAAAGTATATACATTGAGTTTACGTATATATGGTGTGGGTATTGATATTCTAAACTTGTTATTAAAAGTATATACATTGAGTTTACGTATATATGGTGTGGGTATTGATATTCTAAACTTGTTATTAAAAGTATATACATTGAGTTTCCGTATGGTTTGGGTATTGATATTCTAAACTTGTTATTAAAAGTATATACATTGAGTTTCCGTATGGTTTGGGTATTCATATTCTTGGTATTGATATTCTAAACTTGTTATTAAAAGTATACATATTGAGTTTACGTATGGTATTGTGTGGTGTGGTGTGGGTATTGATATTCTTGAGTTTATGTATATATGTTGTGGTGTGGTGTGGTGTGGTGTGGTGTGGGTACTGGTATTAATTGTCTATATATTTTTAAAAGTATATGGAGTTTTAAGTAAGTTGTGGTATTGTGTGGGTATTAATATTCTTAGTTTGTTATTTCCTGTAGTACACTGAGTTTACAGGTGGTGTGGGTATTATTATTCTTACATTATCAAAAGTATACTGAGGTTATTCATTTAAAGTACATACATACATACACCCAGTTTACGTATGGTGTAGTGTGTGTATTGATATTCTTAGTTCATCATTAAAAGTACATTGCGTTTACGTATGGTGTGGGTATTAATATTCTTAGTTTATCATTAAAAGTATACTGAGGCTACGTATGATGTGGGTATCAAACATAACTCTATATACACCGGGTTTACGTATAGTGTGGGTACATCAATAATTATAGTAGTTACCCAGACTTTATGCGAGTACAAACATACACTTACTTACCTTCTACAACATTACCACACACACACGGCCTTCTACGCACGGCCCTCTTTGATTTACATTCTCCCATATGTTCATAAATCAAAGAACGTAGAATACCGTAATCTTGGGACTCGTGTTTACCGAACCCGAAATTAAGGCTATACCTACGAATACGACAATCCAGGTATCCATTATTCTTGCACCCGATGATGGTCGTGCTAGTGAGCTTACAACACCCGATCCCGAAGGACTATTGGTATACGAGAATCCCATCCACCTCAGACCCCACTGGACCCTCCCTCCTCCTTGGTGGTCAGTACCAGAAGGTGTAATTAAGGGAGCTAAATCTCCAACATTCTACACAGCCTGAAGTGGGTATCACACCAACACATGTTCCTTCGTCATACGGTCAAAGTGTGGCTTCCTCCATCTTCCAACATGTTGTCAGAGGATTGTAGGATGCTCGGGAATGTAGAGTGAGCAAACGGACACACGGAGGACGAAGAACGAATGATGAAGGAAAACATCAAGACCGAATGATTCCCTAAGACGGCCCCATCAACTCTAGCCTCCTGAAAATCTCTAGAAGGTCTAACAGCCGACCACTTGACGAAAAAGCGCCCACAAAATTAGAGAAAGAGAGATGAGGCTTATGATTTATATATTCAACACCGGTACACCATTACACAAATTCGCACATGGGTAGAAAACACGAAATTAGGTCTTGTAAATAAAGATACAACGCCTTCAAAGACGAGCACACACAAAAACTTACAAGAATACTGTATACAAAAAACTATAATTCTCCAGGCAACCATTATTCACGCTCAGTCGTGGGAAATAATGACATACACACAAAAGATTACCTGCATACATCACCTCTCGTGTAATTTATGATGAAGGAACAAACTGCAGCATCATGTAGTGTCAGGATGCTGCTGCTGATGAATTGGAGACCTCAGTTTCCTCCAGACGCTAAATAAGTAATGTAGACATGGAACTAAAGTACGATTCACATACAGACACACACACACACACACACACACACACACACACACACACACACACACACACACACACACACACACAAAAGTAAGGCAAAAACGCATATCGCAAGACGGAGTATGAAAATGGATGGAATGGGAGTGAAGGAGTATACAGTGAGGTTGGAAGAGTAACTGCATGGTGTGAGAGGGAGAGTGGTGTGTGTATAAATGAGAGAGCAAGACATTGTGTGTGTGTGTGTGTGTGTGTGTGTGTGTGTGTGTGTTCTGGGTGTCGATGGGTTGAGTGAGAGGTTAAAGTCAAAACAGTAGTTGTGGTGGATGGGTGACTGACTGACTGTGACGGGTTGGGGCTCCTCTTTGACTCGTGACCCCAACTTGTGCAACCCGACACAACCCCCACACTACGGGTTAACCACACGTATGACTGACACACACACACACACACACACACTTTTTTTCTCTCTCTGACACACATACACACACAAACTCTTTCTATTTCTCTCTGACACACATGCACACATTCTTTCTCCCTCTCTCTCTCTGACACACACTTTTTTTCTCTCTCTGATACGCACACACACACACACTCTTTCTCATTCTCTCTAACACAAACATCCACTCTTTCTCTCTCAAACACACACACATACACACACACACTCTGACACACACACACATACACATTCTTTCTCTCTGACACAGACACACACACATTATTTTTCTTCCCATAAAAAGTTAAATACACAGTGCTCTCCTTACCGAAAACGCTTATCCACCCTAAAATAGGCACACAGTCATATGTACACACACTACTCACACAAGACACACAATCATATGTACACACACTACTCACAGAAGACACACAATCATATGTACACTCACTACTCACACGAGACACACAATCATATGTACACACACTACTCACACATGACACACTTCCCCGAGCTGAAATCTACACACGTACCCACAAACACTTATACATTAACACCCACAAGTATGTAGATGTTCAGGTTTGCATGATGGGCTGCAGATAAATAAATGCGCTTACAAGTAGAATATTACACATATGCACATAAATATAATTATATATACTTGTGCACACACATTCACTGTAATAAATCCTCACACACACACACACACATGCAAATAAAATAAACACACTCACTCACATACTACGAAACTATACACTCACTTTCTCACACACACACACACGCAAATAAAATAAACGCACGCACTCACATACTACGAAAATACACTCACTTTCTCGCACACACACACACACACACACAAGCACACAGGCAGGGAGGTTTGTATGAAGACGCAGCAGTCAGGGGGATCAGTTACAAGCGTATCAATGGCTACCAGTATTTATGCCTTTTTAGTCTTGCTTCTACACAATGAATACACACACACATACAGCTTTACTTAACACACAGTCATAACATCTATATTCATCTCTCGTATTCACCTCTTGTTTTTCTATCCATTTAATAACATTCACCTATTTATTTATTATTTCACATTCATCTATTTTTTTATCTATCACATTCATCTATCTATTTATTTATCACATTCATCTATTTATTTATTTATCACATTCATTTATTTATTTATTTATCACATTCATCTATTTATTTATTTATCTATCACATTTATCTATTTATTTATTTATCACATTCATCTATTTATTTATTTATCACATTCATTTATTTATTTATCTATCACATTCATCTATTTATTTATTTATCACATTCATCTATCTATTTATTTATCACATTCATCTATTTATTTATTTATCACATTCATCTATTTATTTCTCTATCACATTCATCTATTTATTTATTTATCACATTCATCTATTTATTTATCTATCACATTCATCTGTTTATTTATCTATCAGTCATCTATTTATTTATTTATCACATTCATTTATTTATTTATCTATCACATTTATCATCATTTATCATCATCTAGTCTTAGGGAACCACTCACAGCGTCCAAAAGTTAATTAAGAAACATATCGATGAAGGGGGCCAATTACTGAAGACGGATTAGACAACACAGATTCCTCCATAGCTCATCACGAAACTAGACTACTACTCCCCCAGTGGGCCTATGTGTGTTGTTGTTGTTTTATGGCGTAGTGTGGAAGAAACAGCAGCCTCCAATTTGCCTACAGTCCTACACAATCACAGCCCCATTAACTATTTTGGTATGCATGGTCTAATCCCAGATGATTTTAATATATGTATCAGGAAGAGTCCCGTTATCCAAGGGTTAGATTAAGTAAGTACACAAATTGGTGAGGCACACTTGTTGCTCTTCTTGCTCGACCCTCACTAAAGCCGACTGTAAAATCTGCTATCAGTTCTGCGCATAAGACTTCATGAACATCTGTATAAATATGTTCATACCACAGCTGTATAATTCTCCAATACACACACACACACAGATAGATAGATAGATAGTTAGTTATTGACACACGCACACACGTATATATATAGACAGATAGATAGCTTATCGACACACACACACACACACACACACACACACACACACACGGGCGACAGGAAATTGCAACACCGTGGCAGTAAATGAGAGTCAAGCGGTGACAAACCAGCTCATGAATTCCCTGCATGCCAACCTAACACGAGGAACACACACACACACAGACACACACACACACACACACACAGAAACACCTCCACACTTACCAAACACATATAAACACACATATACATACACATAGAAACACCTCCATGCATATTTACCAACATACACACACATAGAAACACCTCCACACTTACCAAACACACACATACATACACACAGAAACACCTCCACAATTACCAAACTCATATAAACTCACACACAGACCCACAAACACACACACACAAGATCGTAGGTACCTAACTAAGTGTGGTATGCAAAGTAGGTCATAGGCTAGACGATAACGAGGCCCAGAACGATGTCTACAAATGTGAAGTGTTTAATTAAAGAAGTCATCGTGTCAATAGTCATCGGCAATGTACCCTGTTCTTGCCTATGGTGTGTACGAAGAGAAAAGAACCGTACTCAGAGTGGTTGACTGTGTACGGCATGATATTACTTGTTGCACGGCATGATACTTATTGCACGGCATGATACTTATTGCACGGCATGATACTTATTGCACGGCATGATACTTATTGCACGGCATGATACTTGTTGCACGGCATGATACTTTTTGCAAGGAAAGGTACCTATTGCACGACGTGGTACTTGTTGCACGGAAAGGTAGATGTTGCAAGGCTTGGTACTTGTTGCACGGAAAGGTACCTATTGCACGGCTTGGCACTTGTTGCACGGCCATCCATTCTCACACCCACATGAGTATTTTCACACATTGGTCTATACGGTATGAGCTAAAAAAATAAGTATATGTTTTCGGCGGAATGAAGGGCTACTGATTTCTCCAAGCTATACTGAGAAACGGATTCCCTCAGCATATGTTTAGTTTTGTGAAGTAGTTTGGAGGCATCGATTTCCTACAACTTTCTGACCATACCACAGGATTCTATAAAAAAATGTTTAGGTTTTAGTCTTTTGTGGGATTCTGGAGGTCTACAAATTTCTCCAAACTATTCCGGGAAACAGAATCTCTCCCTATGAGACTAATAAAGGAGACGTGGTGGATGGCAGAGTTTGGAGGGATTAGTTGGCTCCAAATTGGCCACAACAGATTACGTCCCACAACACACCAGTGCTCACCATGACGTACCCAGAGCAAAGAACACACAGTGAGAGTCATCCCAACACACACACATACACTCTCAATCTCTCAATCTTTCTATCTTTCTCAATCTTTCTATCTTTCTATCTCTCTCTCTCTCTCTCTCTCTCAATCTTTCTATCTCTCTCTCTCTCAATCTCTCTCTCTCTCTCTCTCTCTCTCTCAATCTTTCTATCTCTCTCAATCTTTCTATCTCTCTCAATCTTTCTATCTCTCTCAATCTTTCTCTCTCTCTCAAGCTTTCTATCTCTCTCAAGCTTTCTATCTCTTTCAATCTTTCTATCTCTCTCAATCTTTCTATCTCTCTCAATCTCTCAATCTCTCAATCTCTCAATCTCTCTCTCTCTCTCTCTCTCTCTCTCTCTCTCTCTCTCTCTCTCTCTCAGCCAACGAAGAATAACACTCGCCTCGGCACTAAATAAACCGACACAGTAACTTTACCAAAACAATCCGTGTTGCAAAAAAAATACACACGTCCAGTACAATGTGACGAGAAGCCTGCCCTGACTGCCTGGACTTGAAAACGTTTGGCTACGACTGACTCCCCTTTTCTGATACGGTATAAGAAAATAATATTAAATTGCCCATACTTTCACATACCCACTGTTTGTTTTCTAAAATATATAGTAGTTCCTGTAAGTTTGTGGTTTGTTGTTACATTCGGTGTGAGTTTATTATATATATATCCTTCAACATGACAAAAGGTAGTTGTGTTTTCTTCCCAATCATTCAGTCAATCACTCTCACTCTTATGGAATATAACCACCTGAACATCGTCATATTTTATTGTTCACCACTTTTAATATAGCGACATATGAAGGTGCTACATTTTTACATAATTAAGAAATGAATACTTCGACAGTTAGTTTGTTGAGCGTTGCTTAATATTGACTACTCTGTTTACAATTTACACAGAATTCATCAAATGGGTTGTCCTAATGCAACATAATAAGCAGCTCTCCTAAACAACATGTAAATCTTCCAAGCAACTGCATTCAATATCCTGATACTGTGGAAGCCAAATGTTGACAAATGGAACCACTCGGCGTGAAGGTGTGGGACGGAAAATAAGGGGTCACAACATAAAGGGAAGGAGTGATGCAATATGAAGGGGAACGTGGTGATGGTGACTATAGTAATCACCAAGTTACGTTAGTTAGGGCAACACCATGTAAGAGTGCCACTACAACCACACCCACTCATCTCAACACACAGTAAGAAAGAAAAGAGTGATAACGTACGTGTGGAGGCCCATAATAATTGAAGAAAACTGATACTGTGCTCGTAAATGCGAAATGCTCTCAACTAATTAAAGGGTTTTCCTCATATGGCGTTTCTTACAACATGCCTGCCTACCTACCTACCTACCTACCTTTCACACAATTACACAAACTCATTGGGACTACTTTCATGTTCTCGTAACTAATAAGGAATCTGGATACTCATGAAAAATTTAGTAATAAAATATAATTAACTCGTCGACAAGGGGATCTTTCCCCTTATATAATATATAACTTGGTGTTTGTCTAAGTATATCAAAGAAGAGGTAAAATATTTCGTTTGGGTTAAAAGATATATATTTTTGGCCACGGAATGTCATTCAGAATTGGTTTTCTCCAGTAAGAATAATTCTCTGGTGTTTGTCAAAGAAAAGTGTACAAATCGTCAGCAAATGTTTAAGGATTAACGAACAAGAATGAAAATACAAACTTACCTTTCAGTTCTGCTGTTTAAAAGTTGTAGCCAAGACGATATCCACAGGACTCAACAAGCCTCAATAGATTTGCTTCACGTCACTTGATGAAGTTTCTGTACTTCTCCAGTTGGAGGCTTTACAGAACTTTAGCGTTTCAGTGAAAACAACGAAAGGAAACGATAAAAAATATTTTGGAGAATGAGAGCCGTGTATGGTTTTCAATTCAACACGATTCTGACTGCCAATAAAATTTTATTTCTTTACTCAGGGATTTTTTCCAACTGTACTGGAAGTCGTTGACCGGGAATTACTGTAGTCATGGAACCAGATGCACACGTCAGAGGCACTACAGAAGAGGGTCGCTGTAGCAGCCACAGACACAACAACAACTAACACTGGTTCACTTCAACTTTTCCCGACTCATATAAGTTGCTCAAAGCCCAATTAACCTCCGTTGCCACAGTTACTATTGCCTCAGGGGGCCGCCTGGTATCTGGGGGCTGATTGAGAGAGGCACTGGTGGATGATGTGAGCGGGTGAACACGAGGCACTCACTGTGTGTATGACGTGGGGAGAGGTTAATGTATACTGGGAGAAGAGAGGTGTTGTGAGTGAGTGAGTGACACAGAGATAGAGAGAGGGAGGGAGGAGGGAGGGAGGAGAGCGTGTAGCTGGCTGGCTGGCTGGCTGACTGACTGGCTGGTTGGCTGGCTGACTGGCTGGCTGCGCTGGGCCACGACAACACCACGAGGCGAGGCAACCTTCTCTGTGCGAGCTCCCACCGCACTCTGACTGAACTCTGCCCCCCAACCCCTGGCACCTCCCGCCCGACCCTATCCAGTGTGGCCCTCTCCAGTGTCAGGGAGCCAACACACACACACACACACTTGCTCTCTCTCTCTCTCTCTCTCTCTCTCTCTCTCTCTCTCGTGCGGACCGTAAGGTCTGTTGTGGTCTATATGTAACTATAACTCTAACATACACACACACACACACTCTCTCTCTCTCTATCAGTCAGCGTGTCAGTAGGGCACTCACATCTCATAATCTGACCATATATTACAGGGTTATAAGGGTCATTACGAAATACCCAATAATCTGACCAATTATATGGGTGATAGCACTGACATAAAACACTTCAAATCTAACCCTGGAGGGGGAGGGTGTTACACAGGACCAATCACATACAGAACTATCGTTTAGCTTTGCATGTGTCATGGGATTCACAACCTGCATTCACAACCCGCATTCCCAACACTTACGACCCCCACATGCAGCTATGAGATACGATTAGGTGAGAATTGAGATGCATTATTATAAATCAGTTTTCATGGTCTGCTCCTCCACTACAAATATATCTTTCAGTCCAAATAATTAATTTCTTCTATTTTTCTTGCTCTCTCTCAGCATCTACCTTACATTCTCTCTTACCATCTTCTTGGCACTCCCATTTTGCATCTGCCTAACACTCCTCTCACCATCTACTTTGCACTCCCTTTTTCACCTCTCTCTGGCACTCTCTTCACCATCTACCAGGCACTCCCTTCTTCACATATCTCTGGCACTCTCCTTACGATTTACCAGGCACTCCCTTCTTCACATATCTCTGGCACTCTCCTTACCATCTACCAGGCACTCCCTTCTTCACCTCTCTCTGGCACTCTCCTTACTACCTACAAGACACTCCCCTCTTCACCACCTCCCTGGCACTTTCTTAATTCATCATTACCCCAGCATTTTCCTCTCCATCACGTTCCTGGCACTTCCCTTACCATCTGCCTGGCACTCCCGTCTCCACCATCCTTGTCCGAGTGCCACACTAACGAACAACTTCCTACACCCCTTGTACATTATTTCCTACAGCCTTGTAACCAATTTCCGACACCTTTAAAAACCTTACAACCTATTTCCCAAAACATCCTCTGAGTCAATTTCCGACACATGCATCAATGGCCCACTTACGACAAATTCTAGGCCAGTTTAATTCAGATGAACATACAGAAAGATAGAAACAGAAGGAAAGATAGATAAATGTATACACAGAGATATAGAGATCGTCAAAGGTAATATATATAGATTGATAGACAGACAGATATAGATATTGATTGGTGGATATACAGTAGACCTACAGACATATTATTTACAATGACAAAACAACAGCACTACCATCATAAAATAATATACTTATAGACTTGATGTAACATACTTAACATTCTTTAACTTCACCTTCGACACTCCCATTTTCCTGCCTTAATCTCCACAAGCATAATGTTTCTCGGAAATTCCTTGAGGGGCGATAACGTTGGTAAATTGGAGACTACTGATTACTCCAAACTTTGCGACGAGACAGAAGAGCACCCTTACTGAGGCAACCTGTTTCCCAGAGCAGTTTAGAGGAATCAGTGTGTTCCAATTCACTCCCTGCATTCACTAAAAACATCTTACCACCACTCTGATTAACTCAAGTAGGGTGCAACAACCTTATCCGGCGTGAGACCACAAGTGCAGCTGTAGACAAGTGTTCCTCAACGCTCTCATGGGAAGTTTGGATCCGTGGAATGACTATCGGAGTTGGTTAGTTGGTGGGCCAGGGCTCCAGGCTGACATAAATAACGTGAGCTCATCTTGTTAGAATTGCTTCACACACAGCAACGACTATTCTCTAAAGTCAGTCACACACACACTCATACACAAATAATAATAATAATAATAATATAATAATAATAAATAAATAAGTATAAAAAAAAAAAATAATAATGAATAAATAAAAGAGGTGATGTTTGAAGTGATACTGAGCAACACAGTCAGCCACCTACCATAGTCCCATACCAACCCGGGTCAAACTACTTTCCCAACTCTCTCATTACATGGTGAACACAGTTTTGCCACAACGTTATACCTTCCCACCCCGCCAACGCTCGTTCCGTTTCCTTTGCACTCGTGTGAACCCATCAAAGCTAACATGACCTGGCTTGATCCGAGCTAACTTGGCCTGGCCTAACCTGATCTGACCTAATCTGACCTAATTTCAAAGACGCCGCCTCTCCCTGCTTGAAAAAACTAGATAATGATAATCAGTTCCCCGTAGTGTGAGAGACTTGGGAACAACACCCCTGGGTCATGGCACCAGGACAAGACATGGGCAGGACACCAGGCCCCAGGGAGTCAACAGCCACCAAGCCACCATTCCCCAAAACGTCCAAATCCCTGATCGAAGAGTGCCATATGTGCCAGGCCGGGGGTATTAGGAGTAAAGTAAAGAGGATTGCACAAGGTTCACCACTCGACATCCCCCACCTCGGGCCCCCAGTTGTGTGACCCTCACCAGAAGAGCCGCCACCTGGGTACTTCTCGGGGGGATTAGCCCCTTCTGAGTGTATCCTGGGCTTCGTTTCTGTCCACAGGGGAACTCAGCAGTGCTTCACTAAGGCCTGGGATGTGACACAGTGCCAGTCAGAGTGCCATGGTGCCAGTGTAGAGGAGTGTTCTTCCCGGAGTACGGATATGGCATCACCCCGACTGCTTTCTCCGACAGCGTACGCCCGGTCTCTCTCTCTCTCTCTCTCTCTCTCTCTCTCTCTCTCTCTCTCTCTCTCTCTCTCTCTCTCTCTCTCTCTCTCTCTCTCTCTCTCTCTCTCTCTCTCTCTCTCCTGTGTGTGTGTGTGTGTGTGTATGTGTGTGATTGTGTGTGTGCGATTGTGTGTGTGTGTGTGTGCGTGTGATTGTGTGTGTGTGTGCGTGTGATTGTGTGTGTGTGTGCGTGCGAGTGTGTGTGTGTGTGCGTGTGATTATGTGCAAGTGTGTGCGTGTGAGTGTGTGAGTGTGAGTGTGTGCGTGTGAGTGCGTGTGTGTGTGTGCGTGTGCGTGTGAGCGTGCGTGTGTGTGCGTGCGTGTGTGTGCGTGCGTGCGTGTGTGTGCGTGCGTGTGTGTGCGTGCGTGTGTGTGCGTGCGTGTGTGTGCGTGTGTGTGTGTGTGCGTGTTTGTGTGTGTGCGTGCGTGTGTGTGTGTGTGTGTCTATCTACCTATCTATCTATCTATCGAAATGAAAACCCGAGTATTTTCATTTCAGTTTGAGTACATATGTAATAGTCTTTATACCAAAACCTTAACACACACACACACACACACACACACACACACACACACACATTACTCCCAAGCCAACAAGAATACATACATACATACATAATTACATACATAGATATAACTGTATCCTCCTACATTCCTCCTCCTCCCCCGCACTATCTTGCTAATCTCCTACTCTCACTCTCACTCACTCATTCACTCACCCACTCTCATTCTCACTCACTCACCCACTCATTCTCACTCACTCACCCACACTCACTCACTCACTCACTCACCCACACTCACTCACCCACCCACACTCACTCACTCACTCACCCACCCACACTCATTCTCACCCACACTCACTCATTCTCACCCACACTCACTCATTCTCACTCCCACTCACTCACTCACCCACTCATTCTCACTCTCACTCACTCATTCTCACTCTCACTCACTACTCATATTATCTTGTCTGCTTAAATCCTAGCAGTCACTCATTCACTCACTGACCCAATTATCCTGTCAGTTTAACCACACACCCATTCACTCACGTACTCACTCACTCATTCATTCACTTCTTCCATTAAGTATATAGTCTATTTACTCTCACATTCACCTACTCACTTACTCATTTACTCTCACATTCACCTACTCACTTACTCATTTACTCTCACATTCACCTACTCACTTACTCATTTACTCTCACATCCATCTACTCACTTACTCATTCGCTCTCACATTCACTTACTCATTTACTCTCACATTCACCTTCTCACTTACTCATTTACTCTCACATTCACCTACTCACTCACATTCATACTCACTCATTTACTCTCACATTCACCTACTCACTTACTCATTTACTCACATTCACCTACTCACTTACTCATTCACTCACTGTAATTCACCATCTTTCCTTCACTATCTGAATCTCCAGAATCTAATACTTTCGATATACAAAACTCTAACAGGATTTGTAATTGAAAAGTAATATGATTTTATTACAGTATGGATGTGTAATAGAAGGAGGAGGAGGAGGGGGGGGGAGGAAAAGGGGATGAGGAGGAGGAGGAGGAAAAGAAGAAGAGGGAGGAGAAGGATGGGGGTGAAGAACAGGGAGGAGAGGGTGAAGAACAGGGAGGAGAGGGAAAAGAAGAGGGAGGAGGGGGAAAAGAAGAGGGAGGAGGAGAAAGAGGAGGAGGAGAAAAGGGGAGAAGGGGGAGGATGAGAAAGGGGGGGAGGAGGAGGAATGTGAGAGGAGGAGGGGGTGAGAGGAGGAGGAGGAGGGTGAGAGGAAGAGGAGAGGTGAACACAGTATTCACTCACACATATTGCTTGTTTCGCTACTCGCAGCACCACTCTCACTTTCCATGCCATTTGGACTCTCACATCAATCACTACTCATTATTCATCCCATCACCCCCTTAACTTCCCCCCTCTCTCTCTCTCTCTCTCTCTCTCTCTCTCTCTCTCTCTCTCTCTCACACACATCTTCTTCACTACCAGTTTTCATTATACCTCTACATTCACTTTGTTATTGCCCATGAAACCAATATTATCACCATTACGTCATCACCATGCATGCACCATCAGACACAATATCAACACCACTATATAATTGACAGCACATCACAACCACTATCACCACCAGTCCACCACTAAAAATCAATATTATCACAAATTAACACCATTATAACAACACCAACACCACCACCATCACGTAACCACCCCTATCATATACACCACTACAGCATCACACACAATCACCTACATCTCATCACCATCACCACCACCACCATCACCACGTAACCACCCCTAACATAAACATCACTACATTATCACTCCAACATCTCATCACCACCACCACCACCATAACTACCACTTAACCACCCTATCATATACACCACTACAGCATCACACACAATAACTAACACCTCATCACCATCACCACCACCACCACGTAACCACAAATATTATAAACATCACTACATCTCATCACCACCACCACCATCACCACGTAACCACCAATATCATAAACATCACTACATCTCATCACCACCACCACATCACATGCCACCAATATCACCACTTAACCACCCCTATCATATACACCACTACAGCATCACACACCATCACCTACATCTCATCACCAACACCACCACTACCACCACATCACACACAATCACATACATCTCATCACCAACACCACTACATCACACACCACCACCACCAACATCACCACGTAAACACAGCAGCAGTGGCAGGAGGAACTCACATCGTCACCACCACCACCAGAGTATTAGCTAACTCACACCGCCTCGAGCCACTACTACCACTACCACTACCACCACTACTACTACCACTGCTCTCAGGGGGGGGGGGGAGGCAAGGGTAGGGTTGGTGGTGGTGGGAGGGGGGGGGGTTGTGGGTACTGTACGCAGGCTGGTGGGGTTTTCCTCTAACATAAACTCACTCTCACTCACTCCTCTCTCTCTCTCTCTCTCTGTCATGCATACGTTCACTCGGATACACGCACATACTTATGCACACACACACACACGAGGGAAGAGGGAGAGAAAGAAGGGTGGGAGGAGAGAAAGAAATGTGGATGGAGAGATGAAGGAATGATTAATAAATAGAAAGAGTAGGAGGAAATATAAAAGGAAGAATGAAAATAGAGACGAGGGATTAGAAGGAGGAAAAGAGCAATGTAAAGTGAAATGAAGGTTTGAACTGTGTGGGAGTTAATCCTTGGGTGACGAGGATTTTTTTTTTGCAACATTTTAAATCTCCTGTCATTAGTCCAAGTTTATTTCCTAGGACTCACATTATTATTAAGGACCCTGTGATCGTGTATGAAAATTGAAGGCTACTGATTCCTCCTCACCATACCACGAAACAAGCTCCTTCCCTATAGGTGTGTGTGTGTGTGTGTGTGTGTGTGTGTGTGTGTGTGTGTGTGTGTGTGTGTGTGTGTGTGTGTGTGTGTGTGTGTGTGTGTGTGTGTGTGTGTGTTTCGTGGCAATATTTGAAGGACTCATTTACCTCCAATTTTCTGACTACATCACAGGGTCCCTTAAACCTTTTGATATTACTGGTGGTGTTTCTTGTCGCTCAGAAATATAGTCTTCTTGTAGTCTGGGATTTGTTAAGGGACCCTGTGATGTAGTCAGAAAATTGGAGGTTAGTGAGTCCTTCAAACATTGCCACGAAACACCACCTACATTAAAGGAGCTTGTTTCGTGGCATAGTTTGGAGAAATCAGAAGCCTCCAAGTTTCATACACGATCACAGGGTCCTTAAAAGTTGTCAGCAAGCGTTTATCTTTTCTTGGTTGAATAAAATCCTTTAGAGTTACTGCCGATATGGGTTATATTCCGAATTTATATAGAGGGTTTGTGTAGGTATATTTTGACTATTATCTGCTGTTCTTATTCTCTTACAAAACAATATCGTCTGCAGTCGGTCAAAGTACAATAAAAAAAATTAAAAAAAATTACGACCAATGGTTAATGGTTCGGCAAATTTGGTTAAAGGGAAGGGTGGATACAAGAGAAAGTACTCGTATAAAAGCGGGAATGTGGAATGGCTTGGTGGAAATGGCCTACACGTTTTCCCTCGGGGTGAACCTATGTAAACACGTCGATGAGAGGCAAGTTGAGGTTACTAAGATGTTCCCCCTTCAATTACCTTTACTATGAGATTAATTTTTCCACTCCCTTTAGTACTGAGATGTGTGTGGGAAATGAGAATCAATGTGAGGCAAGATGTTCCTCCTTTCAATTCTTTTACTATAATATCTTTCCACTTTCTTTATTACTGAGATGTGTGTGTGTGGGACATGAGAATCAATGTGAGGCAAGATGTTCCCTCTTTCAAATCTTTTATTATAATATCTTTCCACTCCCTTTATTTCTTTACTATAAGATCTTTCTACTCCTTTATTTGATCTCTATATAGACTCCTTGATGTCCACTGTTTGGGCTGATATTTCGTCTCCTTTATAAAGAGATGTGTGGGAGATGAGAGGCAAGGTAGGAAGGAAGGTAAGGTAAGGTGAAGGGTAGAAAATGGATGGAAATGGTTATAATAGGGAAGGCAGGGTATACAAGCGAGGGCAGGACAAGGTGTGTGTATGTGTGTGTGAGCTTAGTGTGGGGTTGGATGGCATAGGGGTGATATGGAAGGCAAGGTAGGCGAGGGCAGGACAAGGTGTGTGTGTGAGCTTAGTGTGAGGTTGGATAGCATAGGGGTAATAGGGACGGCACTGTAGGCGAGGGCAGGACAAGGTGTGTGTGTGTGTGTGAGCTTAGTGTGAGGTTGGATGGCATATATAGGGGTGTGAAGCGTGGTAGTACGTACAATGCAAGATGTGGAGGGAGACAGACAATATAAATGGGTCAGGATAAATGGAGTAGGAGAAGGTCAAGAGAGAAGTGTGGGGAGGGGTTAACTAACTCATCATGAACAACAGCTGATGAACTTTGCACATTTTTCCCCGCTACTGAGAAACGATTATTAGTTACGGAGGGAATCGTAGTTAATTCTAAAGGTTAAAATATGCTCTGATAAAAAAAAATAATAATAATAATAATAACACCTCACTTCTTTGATACTATGCTCAGACTTACCCCCGACGATTTAAATGTCAAAGGAAAACCCCCAGTCATTCAAGGATTAATTAAAGGGAAGGAGGAGGGAAAGGGGGAAAAAATAAGAGACAAAAGCCCATCAGGAAAAGCAACACACCTCAATGCTCAGACTTACCCCCGACGATTTAAATGTCAAAGGAAAACCCCAGTCATTCAAGGATTAATTAAGGGGAAGGAGGAGGGAAAGGGGAAAAAAATAAGTGACAAAAGGCCATCAGGAAAAGAAACAGACCTCAGGGAATAACAACACAGGTTTTCCCCACAGAGACTTAAGGGAGTTAATTCACTTTTGTTACATTGGAGTGCCATGATTCCTCTAAAGTATGCCAAAAGGAAACAGGATCAAAAATGAACAAAAATAATGGTGTTTTCTGTTGCATGGAATAGTTTGTTGGAGGAATCGGTTGCTCCAGATTTACCAACACTACACTTCCCCCTTAAGTGCGTACATACATATCTGGAGCAAATGATTCCTCCAAACTATTCCAAGCAACAGAAAACACCATTATTTTTGTTCATCTGGTCTTGTTTCCTTGGCATACTTTGGAGGAATCATGGCACTCCAATGTAACAAAAGTGAATTACCACCTTAATTTGCATAAGCATTTCTAGAGAACACGAGAGCAGCTGAAAAAAAAAAAAAAAAAAAAAAAAAAAAAAAAAAAACCACTGTCACACTCTACGGTAGACGAACACCATATAACACGATTTTGTTATACGCTCATACACACACACTACTTATATTAAGGGGGTGCGGTAATAGGGGGGCAGGCTTGGGGGGGGAGGGGGTTAGGGGGGTGCGGGAATAGGGGGACAGGCTTGGGGTGAGTAGAAAGCCTGTTCCCTATTCCCGAACCCCCCTAACCCCCCCCCAGGCCTGTCCCCCTATTCCCGCACCCCCCAAACCCTTCAAAAAAACCCCGCACCCCCAACCCCCCCAAGTATGTCCCCTACTCCCGCACCCCCTTAATACCCACAAGCAAAGGAAATGCACGGCCAAAATTGATGTACAGTCTGCAAAAAAAAAAAGTATTGGATCCACCCGTACACTGAAAATAACTATAATCATCCATAAGGGAGTTCCTCTAATTTTTTTTTTTGCCGACTGTACCGTACCTTCAATATATAAATTTGCTTGATGTGTAAGTTTTGACACTATTTTGACACTATTTGCTTAGTATGTAGGTTTTGGCACTATTTTGGCACTATTTTGGCACTGTTTTGGCACTATTTGCTTAGTATGTAGGTTTTGGCACTATTTGCTTGATATGTAGGTTTTTTTTTTTATACTATTCTGAATCCATGGTCATCCAACACGTAGGCTTCTCTCTGGAGGCCGGAAAGAAGC
>JAWQEG010005181.1:62500-73906 GCA_033782935.1 Petrolisthes cinctipes
AAAGTACTTCTGACATTAACTGTAGAAGGAGAGGTGAGATGAAAGGGTGGCGAGGTATGGTTAGCAAGGCAACTACTGGTACCTCGATACATAGATGAGGATGACGAGGCAGAAGGCTAAATGGCTGAAGTAGAGAGGGTGAAGGTAGAGAGGGTGAAGTAGGCCTCGTGTGTAGATGAAAGAAGTGGTGGCTTAAGTCTAGGCATTTGGAAGGAAGTATAAAGGAGACGAAGTGGTATAGCAGGAAGGGCGATAAGTGGTTGCAGCTGGTAAGTGGTGAAACAGGTCAGGTGGTATATAGGGCAATAATGAGACAGGTGAGACGTTATGATGTAGGTAGAGTACAGGTGAGCAACAACTATAGGTAACGTGAAGTGAGGGCAGGTGAAAACAAAAACAAAAAAACACGTAGGAAAAAAGAAAAAGAAGCAAACGAGGTAAAAGTGGGACAGAAAGAACAATCCCACTTACCACATTTGAGAGCTAATAAGAGGTCAAATTCACTAAGGACTAGATATACGTGCAATAACCATTCGTGTGAGGGTCGTGGTTCTAGTCTTGACCCCGCCCCTCTCATCTCGACTGACCAGGGAGAAATCTGTACCCCGGGGCTACGTTAGAGTTCACTACAAAATTACTCTTGCAAAACACGTGTGGTAATGGTGATGGGGTGTTGTGGTATTCGTGACGCTGGTGGGTACAGTGTGATGGTGAAGGTGGGTGTTGTGGTTGTGATGGTGTGTGTGTGTGTGTGTGTGTAGTGGTGGTGCTGGTTGTATTAATAGGGGAGTACTGCAGTGGAAAAGATGGGTAGTGGTAGTGACAGAGCTGTGATAGGCGTGGAGATATATGTAGTAGTAGTAGAAGTAGTAGTAGTAGTAAAGGAAGTGGTGGTGGTGGTGGTGGTGGTGACTGAGCTGCTGGAGAAAATAAGGTAAGGTTGTCTGGCTCCCTGGAGGTTTGCCTGCAGATGGTACTAAAAACTGAACAAGACAGAGCGCTGCCTTGCATATCCTCAAGATGTGTTTAATGTACGACGGGGAGGAACGGGAGAGGAAAGCTTGGGTCAGGAGTGGGGGGGAAGTAATTAGGAAAGCGGAATTGGAGTGGAGAGGTTAGTGTAAAAGAGGAATGAGAAGTGAGGCAAAGGTGGGGGAAGGCTTGGAGGACAAATAGAGAGACAAGTTATGAGAGATGGAGAGGGTGAGTGGTTGAGGGCTGGGAAGAGTTGTGAGGGTTGGACGAGGCAAAGATGGGATAACACTGGAGTGGGTTAAAACAGCTACAATGGAGTGAAGATGTTTGGGGAGACAACTAGCAGAGTGGAGTTAGGACAGATGGGATGAGATGGAGTGTGGAGAGATGGCGGTGGAATGGGAAGAGGTGAATTGACAGCTAGTGTAAAGAAGGGTTAGGACGACCGAGGTGGGACGGGAGTAGAGTGGAGTGGAGTGGAGTGGAATGGAGTGGAGTGGAGTGGAGTTGAGTGTGTGAACGGGTGTTGGGTGGGTTGACAGTGAAGGGGTGGTGGGTGGGTTGACAGTGGAGTGGAGTGTGTGAAGGGGTGGTGGGTGGGTTGACAGTGGAGTGGAGTGTGTGAAGGGGTGGTGGGTGGGTTGACAGTGGAGTGGTGTGTGAAGGGGTGGTGGGTGGGTTGACAGTGAAGGGGTGGTGGGTGGGTTGACAGTGAAGGGGTGGTGGATGGGTTGACAGTGGAATGGAGTGTGTGAAGGGGTGGTGGGTGGGTTGACAGTGAAGTGGAGTGTGTGAAGGGGTGTTGGGTGGGTTGACAGTGGAGTGGAGTGGGTGGGTTGACAGTGGAGAGGAGTGTGTGAAGGGGTGGTGGGTGGATTGACAGTGGAGTGGAGTGTGTGAAGGGATGGTGGGTGGGTTGACAGTGGAGTGGAGTGTGTGAAGGGGTGGTGGGTGGGTTGACAGTGGAGTGGAGTGTGTGGGTGGGTTGACAGTGGAGTGGAGTATAGTGTGTGAAGGGGTGGTGGGTGGGTTGACAGTGAAGGGGTGGTGGGTGGGTTGACAGTGAAGTGGAGTGTGTGACGGGTTGGTGGGTGGGTTGACAGTGGAGTGGAGTGGGTGGGTTGACAGTGGAGTGGAGTGGAGTGTGTGAAGAGGTGGTGGGTGGGTTGACAGTGGAGTGGAGTGTGTGAAGGGGTGGTGGGTGGGTGGGTTGACAGTGGGCCGGGCTTGGCAGTAGAAAGTCGCCCCCAGCTTAGCATAACTCGACCCCAATTACCAGCACTGGTCATTACTTCACTGACGGCTGATTGCCTCTGTACGGTCTCTCTCTCTCTCTCTCTCTCTCTCTCTCTCTCTCTCTCTCTCTCTCTCTCTGTGTGTGTGTGTTTCTTTCTCACTTTCTCTCATTAATTTTCTTTTTACCTATCTTTCATTTTTGCTATCCCACTTCCCTGTCTGTTTAGGCTGAGCATCTATGTAACTATGTATTCCTGTCTCTTCCTCTCTTCTTAGCACACATTATCCATTACACTCTCACTATTATCACGTTCCCATTCACCTCCAAAAACTGCTTCCACAACAACATGATCACAGACGAGGTGCTGACAACTTGTATACCAACACCACCACCACCACGACACAACAACCACAACAACAACCACCACCACCACGACACAACAACAACCACAACAACAACCACCACCACCAACAACAACAACAAACCCAGCCATGCACCCTCCCCCTTACCTGCTGACGCGAGGGGCCTGACGTGCTGACTAGCCAAGCACGCTGACTAATTAGGGAGATAATGATCTGACTCAGCCTGCTGCTTGGTGGTGGGAGATTGGTGATTTCCTCCTGACACCACAACAAACTTCCGACGTAATGGCCAACTTCCTCACACTCCACAATTAACTTCATCTCATATAACTCCTCCTTTTCGTGTTCTTTTAATAGTTTTTATGCCGCTTTTATTGTTCTTTGATATCCACCATTTACACACTCAATTAAGCCTTAATAAACGAGTAAACGAGAGGAAAAAAGGAGCCTCGTTACTCGTCGCGCACATTTACTTCATTTAATTGGTCCATTGCGCAGTTCTCAGGATTGTCTACCCTGCATTATTCTCTGTTATCAAGCTGCTACATTCTTCTCCGTTCTCTGGCTTAACTGAGATTTCCTTCGTCTTCCAGCTTCGTGGTTGAGGACGACTGTACACTCCCTAAATCAGGACGGAGCAACACTGAAGCCAAGACGGAGGACGAAGGAGGGAAAATTGTACCGGTGTGAGACCAGCTTTACACTCTTGTCAGTCTCGGATCAGAAGGAATTCATGAATATATTTTAAGGAACCTGTGTTGTTGTCGTTGTCGTCGGAGAAGTGGAGGAAACTGATTGCTTCTACCTGCACTAAGAAACACATTGCCTTGGTATGGGTCGGGCCTTTCGTTTCCTGGAGTAGTTTGGAGGAATCAATGACCAACAATTACCAAAAATATTATCTTTTCTTTAAAGGGGTGTATTATTCGGCCACCACATCTTTGGGAACAGTTTAATTACCAAATCCTGAATCATGAGCCCGAGAGGAAAATCCACGACAACGACTAACAAAACAACGATTATTATACAGTAAATAATACCAATATATATATACAGGAGTGACCGGGGATGACCATGGCCTTAATAAACTACAAAACCCTTCTGTGTTAAGAGAGAGAGAGAGAGAGAGAGAGAGAGAGAGAGAGAGAGAGAGAGAGCCTTTACACCATCAAGGTCACCCAGAAGCTTTACTGTATGTCCTGATGGGCGTAAACACATATTCACTCACTCACTCAGGCTTGGCACTCAGGACGTGGAATGATTTACACACACAGACTGATTGGGAAGACGACCAATCACTAATATTCAATACAGGGCAAGAAAATATTAGGGGCATTTTGAACGATATTACACTGACCAATCATCAAACGTCTTTAATACAGTACAATATAATCTGATTAAGAACATTTCAATCATTATACACTGACCAATCATCAAACGTTTTCAATGCAGTACAAGAAAAGGTTAAGGACAATTGAAAGAAGACACACACACACACACACACACACACACACACACACACAACTTTCTAACCTCGTCCTTCATCCCACCATCACTCCTATAGTCCTATCGTCCATCCCCATCCACTCATACGTCCCTCTCCAACAGCCCAATCATTTCCATCCATCTTCACCATCTTCTCTCATCTATTCCTTTCAACTTCAACCAATAATTTCTATGAAGTTCCTGATCATCTCCTGTTTGTATTATTCCTGTCATTGGTATTAGTATTTTTTTCCCTTCTTCTATCTAAACTCTTACTCTTGTTACCACTCCTACTCTTTGGTGTTCTTCTCCTTTCCTACTCTTTCATTCTGTGCTTTCTTATCCCTCTCCTCTTCCACCTTTCTCTTTTTCAGTCCCCACTTTCATCTCATTACCCCATTCCTACTTTTTTTTCCTACTCCTCCATTGTATACTCTCTCTCTCTCTCTCTCTCTCTCTCTCTCTCTCTCTCTCTCTCTCTCTCTCTCTCTCTCTCTCTCTCTCTCTCTCTCTCTCTCTCTCTCTCTCTCTCTCTCTCTCCTCATTCTATACTGTCTCGTCCCTCTCTTCCCCCCCCCCACCACTCTGCCCTTTCATCTCCACCCCAGACATCTCATTACTACCAACGACACCATGAGAGAATGATTCCAGGGTGCGGTGGTGAAAGTGAGAGACCAGATGGTGTGAGGATAGTTCATGAGTTGTGTCACTGTGCCACGAAGGGAGGGACGGACGGAAGGTGGGAGGCGTGGGATTGGGTGGGGAGGAGGGAGGAGAGAAAGATGATGGGAAGGAGTGCAGGGTAGGGAGGGAGGGAGGAAAGATGGTGGGATGGAGTGCAGGGTAGGGAGGGAGGGAGGAAAGATGGTGGGAAGGAGTGCAGGGTAGGGAGGGAGGGGGGGAAAGATGATGGGAAGGAGTGCAGGGTAGGGAGGGAGAAAAGATGATGGAAAGGGGTGAGGAGGGAAGAGAGAAAGATGGTGGGAAGGGGTAGGGAGGGAGGGAGGGAGAGGTGGGGATGGATGGAATAAAGAAGGTTATATTGTTTTGAAAATGTTAGAAAGTGTAATAGTAAGAGTGGGTGGGTATCTTAGGGTCTGTGATATTATCGGCAAAATGGAAGCTACATATTTCTCCCAAGTCGTGCCATGAAACAGCACATTTACTGAAGGAGTCCGTTTCGTGGGATAATTAGGAGGAATCAGTAGCCCCCACCTCGCCAACATCAGAGGTCCCTTTAAAGCTATCATCGCGTCCTGAGTGATCACGGAGAAGACAGGTAAGGTTCGGGTCAAGATTTAAGGCCATGTGTGGTGTGTATTATAATAACCTGACATACGTACAGTTGTGGTCAATAAGTCATGGTACATCCCAAGTGGAGGATAATTATAATCGATTTAAGGGTTAAAGATTAAATATATATTGATTTTCTTTCGATCTTCTTCCCTATCCACTGAAAATCGGTCATTACGTGTTTGCAAAAATATATACCCATCCCTATAGTACTGTCTTGGTAAATCAGACTTGGTAAAAAATGCAACGGCAAGAGGTCTCACTCGCTCACTATCACGCACGAGGAGTTGATGTGCTTTTATGGTGCCTTAGTGTATGTACTGTACGTGAGAGAGGGATGGAGAATGACAAGCGTGCCCCACAACACACACCCTCATCCGGGGCCACGACTAATGAGGGCCTTCACCACCAGACAAGGTACACCGGCCAGACTAATGCAGCTCGATCACGCCAGGCCAACACACGAGGGGAGGTGGTGGTGGTGGTGAGGTTAGAGAGGAGGGAGTAGGTCAGGTCAAGTCAGGGCAAGTCGGGATATCAAGAAAAAGAAGGATGGAAGGATTGAAAATGGAAGCAGGTCAGGTGAGGTCAGGGCAAGTCGAGAGATGAAGGAAGGATTGAAAAGGGAAGCAGGTCAGGTCAGGGCAAGTCGGGAGATGAAGGGAAGGAGGGTAGGAAGGATTGAAAAGGGAAGCAGGTCAGGTCAGAGGCGAAGGAAAGGAAGGAAGTACTGACAATGAAAGTTAATAAGCCTTCATGTGACTGGAATGGTTAGGAATGAAACCAAAAACAAACACAAGGAATGAAAGGAAATGAAGAGGTGAGCAAGAAACAAAAATAACAGGGAATGAAAGGATAAGGAAGACACTAATAAAACAGTAGGGAATGAAAAGGTGAGGAAGAGATTGGAACGGCAGGGAATGACAATACATGAACGATATTATAAAGGAAGGTAATAAATACAATTGTGTCTGGTTGGTTACTTTGAATAGCAGACCTGAACGATTCCAGGCACCTACTGTATTGGTTTCGGAGAATTTAAAGATCAAGTATGTATGTACAGACTCCTTAAAACTGTGCCACGAAACGAACTGCCTTGCTACACGTACTACTGTTATTATTATTATTTTTTTTTTTATGCTGCTCGGAGGAATCAGTATAAGCTTCAATTCCCAGATAAATTCCCAGCCCCTTAGCTCATCTCACAACCCCCTTAATATGGCAGCCCAAGGTTCACTGTTGTTGATCTAGCACTCTCTCCCTTTTCTTCTTTTCCTCCACCTCAAATTGTCCAAATTCGTTTACTTCTTCCTACAATCCATGTCTAATCTTTTCTCGTCCTTTTTCCTCTTTCTCCAATTAATTTCTCCTCTTTCCTCCTCCTACTCTTTTTACCATCTATTCATTCACCGTTCTCTCCTATAATCCTTCCTCCCTCTTCTCCTTTTCTCATATATCTATCTACTTTTCCTTCCTTTCATGTCACCTTCTCGTCTTTCTTTACCTCCACACACTCTCTCCTCCTCCTCCTCCTCCTCCTCCTCCTCCTCCGTCTTCTAAGTACCCTGTGAGTATAAGGTCGACCTCGTGTTCAAACTCCGGAACATGAAGACACTGAAACACGACACTGACTTGTATACCCAGAACATCACACACACACACACACACACACACACACTCAGTACATGATGGACACACACACACACATCACGCACGCACATTCAGTACACGATGGAGGGACACACACACACACACACACACACACACACACACACACACACACACACACACACACACACACACACACACACACACACACATACACATACACATACACACACACACACACACACACACACACACACACACACACACACACACACACACACACCAAGACGTTCTATACTTAAAATACGAAGCGAGAGAGACAGCAGATGTCAGAGGCTGACTCATGGTACCTCATAACACCACCACCATCTGCACTAGAGCAGGGCAAGGCTATCCAACACACACACACACACACACACACACACACACACACACACACACACACGTCTTTACCATTTCTGTTCCCCGGATTCGTTTAAGTTACTCACTCAGCACATACCATTACTATCACGCTCTACACTCCAACACCAGACAGCTGGATACTCCCACTGGTTGACTGAGATTATACACAACATCCGACACAATGAATGCAGCACGGTGTGTACGACAGGAAACGCCAGCCGAAGGGAGTGACTAAATCAATGGGGCACAAATTTCTATGTTGAAGCACAAATGACACCACTCTTTTCTGCGTTAGGTCTACGAAAAAAAAAAAAAAAAATTGTCAGCTCCGAAAGTGTTTTTGGAGATGATTAACCTAAGGTGGCGCATCACACAGGTACTGTACTTAAACTCTAAATCCACAGATATGCCAATCAATATTCCTGACCTCTATTTGAAAAGACATCTGAAACATGTTAAACAGAAACATACTTAATTAACACTACAGTTGTGAAGGTGTCTGGGAGGAATGTTGTGTAACGTCAAGCCACCCACAGGTACCTAAGCCCTCGACCCCCTCCTACGTCAACAGTTGGTGGAGGAGTTAATGAAGTGGGTGGTCAAGCACTTAGACTAATTGGCTGTGAGAGCAAATACTCGAGTGTAACCCGAGGCCACACTCAAGGTGAACCTAGATAGTGGCATGATGAGAATGAAGAGATGTCAGTGTATATGTGTGTGTGTGTGTGTGAGTGTGAGTGTGTGTGTGTGTGTGTGTGAGAGAGTGAGTGAGTGAGAGAGAGAACATCACACATCAGGACCATACAGTAGGTGAACAAGACAGCAGGTGTAATCAGTAGCTCCCTCGTTCACGCCTATAGAGTTGCCAGCCAGGCTACAACAACCCACCCTACAGGAATGACAGGTTGGCACACACACACTCACTCACTTACTTACTACAGTCTCTCTTACTGTAACACTCATAATGTTACGTTGTCCCCTCTCTTCTCTCCTCCTCGCCTCTTTTTCTTCTGCTCTCTCTCTCTTTCTCTCTCGCATTCACATTCACATTCACACTCACACACACCCACATACACACTCTCTCACACCCACACACACACACACACACACACACACACACACAACTCTCCGTGACTGAGATTTGGTTTCAGTTCTGCTCCCCTGAAGATTTACACGAAAAATTCTCTATTTCTTTTTTCCTGAACTGAAGCCAGGCTTACTGGGACTCCATCACTGACAGGCTGGCTTTGACTTCTAGAAAAAAAAAAAATTACAGATGGCAAATATAGATAGGTATAGCTGGGTGGGTGGTTGGTTGAGTCGGTGGGTGTGTGGGTGGGTGGGTGAGTGGGTGGTTGGTTGGTTGGTTGGTGGGTGGGTGGGTGGTTGGTTGAGTTGGTGGATGGTTGGTTGGTTGAGTTGGTGGTTGGTTGAGTTGGTTGAGTTGGTGGTTGGTTGAGTTGGTTGAGTTGGTGGGTGGGTGGTTGGTTGAGTTGGTGGTTGGTTGGGTGGTTGGTTGGGTGGGTGTGTAGGTGATTGGGTGGGTGGGTGTGTAGGTGATTGGGTGGTTGGTTGGTTGAGTTGGTGGATGGGTGGTTGGTTGGTTGAGTTGGTGGATGGGTGGTTGGTTGGGTGGTTGAGTTGGTGGGTGGGTGGGTGGGTGGGTGTGTAGGTGATTGGGTGGGTGGGTGGGTGTGTAGGTGATTGGGTGGGTGTGTGGTTGGGTGTGTAGGTGATTGGGTGTGTGGGTGGGTGTGTAGGTGATTGGGTGGTTGGTGGGTGTGTAGGTGATTGGGTGGTTGGTTGAGTTGGTGGATGGGTGGTTGGTTGGGTGGTTGAGTTGGTGGGTGGGTGGGTGGGTGTGTGGTTGGGTGGCTATCTGGCTTTCCTGCAGGTTGAGTATGATGATGGTGGTGGTGGTGGTGGTCACGGGTCAGCAAGCACCCTGTAAGCCTCCTCCTACTTCTCCTCCTAACTCACCACTGCATTACACCCCCTCCGCCCACTCTCTCACCCCCCCCACCCACCCCCAACTCAAATGCCAAGGAGCAGTGACCCTCGGCTGCATCTTATCATTTGTTACGCCTCACCGACTCCTGCTGCTGGGGTCAGAGTGCTTTCCAATTCTGAGTACTCAATCGTCAGGGTCCAAACACACACTCTTCGCATTTATTGAGCACTGAAAGATATGTTACAGTATGTGCTGATGGTGAATTGGTGGTATAGTGATTCCTCCTAATTATTCCCGGCAACAGGTTGATATACAAGGGTACGAGTAAGGGAACTGTTTTTTCAGCAAAGGTTAGGAGTAATCAGTTGTCCCTCGTTTCAGCAAATGTAAAATATATATCAAGGCCCCTTCAGAGTATCAGGGATATTATTTAAGGTGAATAGAATCTTTTGGCATTCATATTTATAATGTTAATCAAAAGAAGTTATGGATAACGTTACTACTTGGTATTAATTAACAATAGATTCCTGTATTTTGTATCTGGGAAATATTATATTCATCTAGTGTTAGTCTGGATGCAAAGATAAAAAATAGACAGGCACATAAAGAGTTAATGGAGTTGATTTAACCTCTTCACCCAGAGACGTATATTTTAAAGCTGAATAAAAATGTTTTGCATATGTCCCTGCGCTGAGGGAGCTTTCTAATAGTTCCCAAAGTTGAATAGCAACGTTTTACATACGACCCCTGTCCACAGAAAGACATTCCGAAAGACCTCAAAGTTGAAAAAAAAAAAAAAACACCTTACGGATCTACGCACCCCGACAATATTCTTAAACCTAACCTAACAAACAGATATATCTTAACCATACCTTACCTAACCTAACCTGATTTAACTTAACCAAACTAAACCTAACTTGACTTCAATAAACCTAACAGAGCCAAACTTAACCAACCCTAACTTATCCTGACCGAACCAAACCGAACCGAACCTGACTTAGCTAAACCTAACCGAACCTAACCTAACTGAACCAAACCAAACCTAACCGAACCAAACTTAACCAAACCAAACTTAACCAAACCAAACCTAACCTAACCGAACCAAACTGAACCGAACCAAACTGAACCAAACCAAACCTAACCTAACCGAACCAAACTTAGCCAAACCTAACCTAACCGAACCAAACTTAGCCAAACCTAACTTATCATAACTTAATCTAACTTCACCTAATCTAACTTAACTCATCCTAATCTGGCCTAACCAAACCTATCCTAACTTCATCTAACCTAATCTAACTTAACGCATCCTAATCTGGCCTAACCTAACCTAACTTAATACACTTTTAGACCGTCCAACCCCGACCATGAAGCTCTTCCCAGTAATTATTGACTCTCAGTTCCCCCAGCAGTGCATGATGTGAATCCCTGACAACCACTAGCAGGCGCAAATCATACAAGTTCTCCATATTTTTTTGTTCTACTCTACTCTTCTCTCTCTCTCTGACTGTCTCTCTCACCGACTCTCTCTCTTACTGACTGTCTCTCTCTCTCACCGACTCTCTCTCTCTCTCTCTCCGACTGATTGTCTCTCTCTCACCGACTCTCTCTCTCACCGACTCTCTCTCTCTCTCTCTCACCGACTCTTTCTCTCTCTCTCTCACCGACTCTCACACGCTCTCTCTCTCACCGACTCTCTCTCTCTCTCTCTCTGTCCCCCTAGGCTCCTCAAGACACGATTAACGAACCTTCATCATTACCCTCTACCAATACTTTCATCAACACTTCTTTCTATTTATAATTAACCCTTAAACTAAAGCTGATGAGTTTCTGCATTTTTTTCTCTGAGTAATGAAACGCGAGGAAATTTTTCATGTCTGAGGGAGAATTCATGACGTCAAAAGGTTATTATTAACTAACTCATCCAAAAATTAACCCAGCGAATTGCATCTTACGTTTTAGACATTGTACTTAGACTATTGAAAGGAAATATAAAATGAAAATAAAATCCCACGTCGACAAAGGTAAATAAAGACAGTATTATATCGGTGAACTGGAGGCAACAATCTCCTCCACGAAACTACTGTAACATCTAT
>JAWQEG010005182.1:10000-20000 GCA_033782935.1 Petrolisthes cinctipes
AGAGAACTTTAGTGCTCACACTGCGACAAAATTTTCCATCTAGCGTCTAGCGGTATTTTCTGGAGGTAAAACGTTTTATCACAATAAGTTCGGGTGGCAGTTATTTCTCAAACAGTCAAGGTTTATTTTAGTATATGAAGGGAACAAAATATTGTAGTAACATATTGTAGCAAGTATCAATGGATATTTTGTCCCTCCCACACTGATGTAGAGCGTCTGTTTAATCAGCTAAACTTAGTAAAATCCAAAGTTCGAAACAGACTGCATACTGACACAGTCAATTCAATTTTGTGTGTGGCGTGGAAAGAAGTGAGAAATGTTGTTACAGTTATGAAATCCCAAGAAGTGTCACAAGCAAGATTGGCACTATGCAGGCATACTGTGTTTCCTACAAAGAAGGAACATCATCTTCGGCTTCAAGAAATGAGGACGCTGATGATGTCTTTTCCTTTCTTCTAATTCAAAGGTGAGTTCCTGAGTCCTGTTTAAAAATATTACAGTATTATTATTTGGGCTGGGAATAATCTAGCGTTTTTTTTTACTATTATTAGCGGAATTTTGCTGCATATCTAGCGACATTCTGCCCGAAACATTCTGCCCCACTAGATGACAACACCTTATTTATACACGTCACTATCACTTCCAGAAACTTCGTGCCCAGGTGGACCGATCCTTTTTGGAGAGTGTACAAAGAGGATTCACTGTACACACATTCATTACAATCAGTAAAATTAATTCACAACCATAACAACACCATAATAATAACATAACACCATAATGACATAATAACATAACACCATAATAATAACATAACACCATAATAATGACATAACACCATAATAACATAATAACACCATAATAATGACATAATAACACCAAAACAAGGCATTACTGTACAGAAGTAACTTTGTTGGTTATTAATCAGCAACTGATTCCTCCAAACCATTCCAAGCAACAACAACAACAACAACACAACAACTTAAGGACCACCTTGACATGAGAGGCACACAAACACTTGCTGCAGCCTCCAGAAATCTACGCCACCCACTACACTACATGGCAAAACACCCAGAGATGCCAAGAAACATCAAAACAACCCCCAGTACACGATACCATACACAAATACTATCATCTCTTACACCCTACCCACCTGAAACCAGTCTCCAAAAACACATCCACACTCAAATCACCCACCAATCCATCAAAAAACTTAATAACATGCACGACCCCCTGACATCCACCCATCAGAATCCTCCCTTCCCCGCGAAGACAGAGTCCACCTGGCCAGGTTGAGAAGCGGCCACCATCCGGCTCTTCTGACACATCAAAAGAAACTAGATGGAGCCATCACAGATACCTGCCCAGGATGCAACACAGCACCCCATTCTATTAAACACATCATGGAAGACTGCAACGCACACAACGACACTCGCCAACAACACAACATACACTCATTGAGGGCACTGTGGGAAAGCCCGGTTCAAGCCATAGCCTTCCTCAAGAGCTCGGGGCTGTTCGGCCAGACAGCTTGAGGAACTTCAACAACAACAACAAAACAACAACAACAACAGGCCACCATTATTATTATTATGTTTACTTGGTCCTGTTTGTTTCCTGGCATACTGTGGAGGAATCAAGTCACTCTAAAGTACCACAAATGTATTATTCTTCCCCTAAAAAAATAAACTAGGCTTGATACTAAAATTACACAGCAGATTTAAAGGGAGGGAGGGAGGGAGTGGTGGTGGTGGGACGTTTGGGGGGTGTTAGGCATGAATATCCTTAGTGGTGATGGTGTTGTGGTACAGATACGATGTGATATGATGACCCCATGTACAGTACAACACTACACAGTCAACACTACACTTCAACAACAACAACAACAACACCACTACTACACAGTCATCGTAACAGTTATAATAGGGTACACCATGCATGCACATTCTATTATTAATCTTTCTTTCTCACCTCCTGTGAAGAAGCCGTCGTCTGCAGAGACCAAGACACGATACTCAAGAAGCTTCCCACCATGGTGTAACGGAGGGTACCATGTTATATAGGCTTGACGAGAGGAGGGGAATGTGTTGTTGTAGAATGGTGCTCGAACTGTAAGATTTGTAGGTCTGGACGGAACTGTTGATGAAAGAGAGAGAGGGAGATGGAGTTAGATTATTGTGTGTGTGTGTGTGTGTGTGTGTGTGTTTGGAGAGAGAGAAAGTTACACACACACACACACACACACACAGAAAGAGAGAGACAGAGGGAGATGGAGTTAGATTATTGTGTGTGTGTGTGTGTGTGGAGAGAGAGAGAGTTACACACACACACAGAAAGAGAGAGACAGAGGGAGATGGTGTTAGATTATTGTGTGTGTGTGTGTGTGTGTGTATGTGTGGAGAGAGAGAGAGTTACACACACACAGAAAGAGAGAGACAGAGGGAGATGGAGTTAGATTATTGTGTGTGTGTGTGTGTGTGTATGTGTGGAGAGAGAGAGAGTTACACACACACACAGAAAGAGAGAGACAGAGGGATATGGAGTTAGATTATTGTGTGTGTGTGTGTGTGTGTGTGGAGAGAGAGAAAGTTACACACACACACAGAAAGAGAGAGACAGAGGGAGATGGAGTTAGATTATTGTGTGTGGAGAGAGAGAGAGGTACACACACACACAGAAAGAGAGAGAGAAACATACAGATTGATACACATACACACACACACACACAGATAGATAGATAGAGAGATATATAGACACAGAGAGAGAGAGAGAGAGAGAGAGAGAGAGAGAGAGAGAGAGAGAGAGAGAGAGAGAGAGAGAGAGAGAGAGAGAGAAAGGAAAAAAATTAAACAAACACAATTCCTTACCACTTAATGTGCGATTGGTGACTTGAACACATTGCACACACATAGCTTCACCATCACTATCATCACCATCACCACTACCACCATCACCACTACCACCATCATCATCATCACTACAGGTAATCGATGTAGGACAGTTAAGCGTTCTGGTAGTGAGATGGAAGTTGTAGGTGGTGTTGGTGGTAAGGTTTTTCGCTTCGTAAGTGTTGTAACAATACCCTGTGGACTCCTTCATCTCGTCTGAACTGGAATAAAAAGGGTTTGGTTAGTTTTGGTTACGCCGGGTTGGGTTGGGTTAGGTTAGGTTAGGTTAGGTTAGGTTAGGTTAGGTTAGGTTAGGTTAGGTTAGGTTAGGTTAGGTTAGGGTGGGGTGGGGTAGGTTAGTTTTGGTTTGGTTAGGTTAGGTTAGGTTAGGTTAGGTTAGGTTAGGGTGGGGTGGGGTGGGGTGGGGTAGGTTAGTTTTGGTTTGGTTAGGTTAGGTTAGGTTAGGTTAGGGTGGGGTAGGTTAGTTTTGGTTAGGTTAGGTTAGGGTGGGGTGGGGTAGGTTAGTTTTGGTTAGGTTAGGTTAGGTTAGGTTAGGGTGGGGTGGGGTGGGGTGGGGTAGGTTAGTTTTGGTTAGGTTAGGTTAGGTTAGGGTGGGTTAGGTTAGGTTAGGGTGGGGTAGGTTAGTTTTGGTTAGGTTAGGTTAGGGTAGGTTAGGGTTGGGTTGGGTTAGGTTAGGTTAGGTTAGGGTAGGTTAGGTTAGGTTAGGTTAGGTTAGGTTAGGTTAGGTTAGGATAGGTTAGGTTAGGTTAGGTTAGGTTAGGTTAAGGTTGAGTTGGGTTGATCCTAGATATACTGTACAATGAATAAATACTTGTATCCACCACTTATTTCATTTTACACTCATTGAAGACCACCATATGTATTTCCCAGACTTGTGTTATTCATTACCATACACACTAAGTGATTTACTGACCCTGTGTTAAAACGATATAACTATGTGTTAAATTTAATCATCTTATGTATATATCAGTTATTAATATGTTATGAGTATCCATATTGAGAGAGAGAGAGAGAGAGAGAGAGAGAGAGAGAGAGAGAGAGAGAGAGTGTGAGAGAATACCTGAATGGAGAGATGAATCCTTGACCACGAAACAGAGAGAGAGACAGACGAATAGAGAGAGAGAGAGAGAGACAAATAGATAGATAGATAGAGATTGAGGGAGTGAGAGAATACCTTGACCACGAAATTGATAGATAGACAGACAAATAGATAGTTAGATAGATAGATAGAGAGGGAGGGAGAGATAGAGACAGACAAATAGATAGTTAGATAGATAGATAGAGAGGGAGGGAGAGATAGACACAGACAAGTAGATATATAGATAGATAGATAGAGAGTGAGGGAGGGAGAGATAGACACAGACAAATAGATAGACAAACAGATAGATAGATAGATAGATAGATAGATAGATAGAGAGGGAGAGACAGACAGACAGACAAATAGAGAGTGAGGGAGGGAGAAATCGAGACAGACAAATAGATAGATAGATAGATAGGTAGATAGATAGATAGATAGATAGATAGATAGATAGATAGATAGATAGATAGACAGACAGACAGACAGATAGATAGATAGATAGAGAGTGAGTGAGACATAGAACCAGACAGATAGATAGATAGATAGAGAGTGAGAGAGTGAGTGAGAGATAGAAACAGACAGACAGACAGACAAATAGATAGATAGATAGATAGACAGACAGACAGACAGACAGACAGACAGACAGATAGATAGATAGATAGAGAGACAGACAGACAGACAGACAGAGAGTGAGTGAGAGATAGAAACAAACAGACAGACAGATAGAGAGTGAGTGAGAGAAACAAACAGACAGACAGAGAGTGAGAGAGTGAGTGAGAGTGAATACCTGATTGGAGAGAGTAGTCCTTCTCCTTTAAACAGATCAGCTTGGTATATGACTGGACCTGTATATGGGCAAGGGTATTCCCACGTGTAGTAAATGCTGTGTTTATTTACTACTTCCTTTATTAGGGGTATCCTGGGCTCTGGTCCATTAAAAAGAGAAAAATAATAATAATGATAATGATAATGATAATGATAATAATAATGATAATAATAATAATAATAATAAGAATGATGATGATAAATAATAATGATAATAATAATAATGATAATAATAACAAGACTGATGATAAATAATAATGATAATAATAACAAGAATGATGATAAATAATAATTATCATTATTATTATTATTATTATGATAATAGTAACAAGAATGATGATGATAAATAATAATAATAATAACAAGAATGATGATAAATAATAATGATAATGATAATAATAATAACAAGAATGATGATAAATAATAATGATAATAATAATAAGAATGATGATGATAAATAATAATGATAATAATAATAATAATGATAATAGTAACAAGAATGATGATGATAAATAATAATAATAATAATAATAATAGTAACAAGAATGATGATAAATGATAATAATAATAATAACAAGAATGATGATGATGATAAATAATAATGATAATACTAATAATAAGAATGATAATAATGATAATAGTAACAAGAATGATGATGATAAATAATGATAATAATAATAATAATAAGACTATAATAACAATAATAATAATAATAATAAGACTATAATAACAATAACAATATATAACAATAATAATAATAATATCTTACGTGCATCCTTGGTAATAATAACAGAAGAATCATTCACCAATTCTTCAAACCTGGTGGTGTCATTATCAACTATGCTGGCTATAACGTTAACAGTTACTGAATAATTTGTAGACGGATCCACAAAGATGATTAAATTGTCATCACTGGTGTTGAAGGAGGCTGTAGACGTCGTGGGGGGGATGAAGGGAGCTGTAGTCGTCGGGGGGAAGAAGGGAGCTGTAGTCGTCGTGGGGGGGATGAAGGAAGCTGGAGTCGTCGGGGGGATGAAGGGAAAGGAGAAGGGATAGTCATAGTTGTTGTAGTAGTTGTTGTTGTTGTTATTGTTGTTGGTGTTATTTATGTTACAAGGTCCACAGTCACACGAGTTGTATACGTGGTTACACTCCACCAACACCTCGTATCTGTGTGAATGAGAGAAGAGTTGGTTTGTAACATAATAAATAAAATTGATGGTGATTTGTGTGAATGGTAGTGGTGGTGTTATTTATGTTACAAAAAAGGTCCACAGTCACACGAGTCGTTTACGTGGTAACACTCCACCAACACCTCGTATCTGTGTGAATGAGAGAAGAGTTGGTTTGTAACATAATAAATAACATTGATGGTTAATAAACTGGTGATTTGTGTGAATGGTAGTGGTGGTGTTATTTATGTTACAAGGTCCACAGTAACACGAGTCGTTTACGTGGTTACACTCCACCAACACCTCGTATCTGTGTGAATGAGAGAAGAGTTGGTTTGTAACATAATAAATAACATTGATGGTAGTTAAACTGGTGATTTGTGTGAATGGTAATGGTGAAGGTCTAGCTTGTTGTTGTTGTTGTTGTTTGGAAATAGTTTAGAGGAATTAGACTATACAGTGGTTGTTTTGGACTTGTTGCACACTCACTCACACACACGCAGACACTCGCTTACGCACTCACTCGCTCACACACTCAAACACACACACACGACTCTTATCTCTCTCTTTCTTTCTCATGACTCTTTCGTTTATCTAGCTTTCTCCCTTCCTCTCCCTCTCTCTCTCTTTTATCTACCTTCCCCCCATCTCTCTCTCTCTCTCTCTCTCTCTGTCGTTTATCTATCTTCTCCCCCCAGCTCTCTCTCTTATCTACCTTCTCCTCTCTCTCTCTCTCTCTCTCTCTCTCTCTCTCTCTCTCTCTCTCTCTCTTTTATCTACCTTCCCCCCATCTCTCTCTCTCTCTCTCTCTGTCGTTTATCTATCTCCCCCCCCCCAGCTCTCTCTCTTATCTACCTTCTCCTCTCTCTCTCTCTCTCTCTCTCTCTCTCTCTCTCTCTGTCGTCTACCTATCTCCCCCCCCCAGCTCTCTCTCTTATCTACCTTCTCCCCTCTCTCTCTCTCTCTCTCTCTCTCTCCCTCTCTTTTATCTACCTTCCCCCCATCTCTCTCTCTCTCTCTCTCTCTCTCTCTCTCTCTGTCGTTTATCTATCTCCCCCCCCCAGCTCTCTCTCTTATCTACCCTCTCTCTCTCTCTCTCTCTCTCGTTTATCTATCTTCCCCCCCCCAGCTCTCTCTCTCTCCCTCTCTCTCTCTATTATCTACCTTCACCCCATCTCTCACTCTCTCTCTCTCCCTCCCTCCCTCTCTCTCTCTCTCTCTGTCGTTTATCTACCTTCACCCCATCTCTCACTCTCTCTCTCTCTCTCTCTCTCTCCCTCCCTCTCTCGTTTATCTATCTTCCCCCCCCCAGCTCTCTCTCTTATCTACCTTCTCCTCTCTCTCTCTCTCTCTCTCTCTCTCTCTCTCTCTCTCTCTCTCTCTCAATACTCACGTTGCGTTATACTGTTGATACCACTGTCCATCCCACGTGATATTAATGTATCTTAACCCGGACTCCATCACCTCCTCTGTCATATCTACAGAGAGACAAACATATCTTGCTTTAGTTAGGTTAGGTTAGGTTAGGTTGGGTTAGATTGTGTGAGATTGGGTTGGGTTGGGTTAGATTAGATTAGGTTGGGTTGAATTACGATGGGTGGGATTGGGTTGGGTTGGGATAGGATGGGTTAGATTTGGTTAGATTAGGTTAGGTTGGGTTATATTAGGTTGGGTCGGGCTGAGTTAGATTGGGTTGCATTGAATTTGGTTAAATTAAGTTATGTTGTGTTATTTTTGTGAGGTAATGTATGTGTGTGTGTGTGTGTGTACTTATCTCAAATGGTTATTGTGTGTGTGTGTGTGTGTGTACGTACTTATCTTGAAGGAGGGTATCGGTGGTTGTTCAGTCGTGGTAGTAAATTCATACCTCATTTCAGTGGAAGGAGAATTATCTGTTGGAAAGAGAATTAATTAAGTCTTCGTGATACTCCTTGAGCAACTGATTCCTAAATAATGGTAAGGTTAGGTTAGCTTAGGTCAGATAAGATTACGTCAGGTTAGGTTAGGTTAGCTTAGGTCAGATAAGATTACGTCAGGTTAGGTTAGGTTAGCTTAGGTTGAGTTAGGCTAGCTTAGGTTAGGTCAGTATAGGTTTAGTTAGGTCAGGTTAGGATGGGTTAGGTTAGCTTAGGTTAGGTTAGGTTAGGTTAGGTTAGGTTAGGTTAGGTTAGGTTAGGTTAGGTTAGGTTAGGTTGAGTTAGGCTAGCTTAGGTTAGGTCAGTATAGGTTTAGTTAGGTCAGGTTAGGATGGGTTAGGTTAGGTTAGCTTTGGTTAGGCTAGGTCAGATTAGGTTAGCTTTGGTTAGGTTAGGTCAGATTAGCTTTGGTTAGGTTAGGTCAGATTAGCTTTGGTTAGGTTAGGTTATGTCAGGTAAACTTAGGATAGATTAGGTCAGATTAGGTTGCATCAGGTAAATTTAGATTAGGTCAGATTATGTTAGATTAGGTTAGTTAGGTAAAATTAAGTTAGGTTAGGTTAGATTACGTCAGATTAGATTAGGTTAGGTTAGTTTTTATACCTATCGAAGTAGATGGTGGATAGGTTAGGTTAGGTTAGGTTAGGTCAGATTAGATTAAGTTAGGTTAGGTTAAATTAGGTAAGTTAAGTTATGTTATATTATATTAGGTTAGTTTTCATACCTGTCGAAGTAGTTGGTGGATAGGTTGGAGTGCCACCTTCTCTGCGATGCCTATGAGAAGTTGAGGAGAAAATAATCGTAGGGGTACTTGTTAGTGTCATTGTTGGAAGGGGTGTAGTTGTGGTTGTGGTTGTGGTAGGAGGTGTAGTAGTGGTAGGTGTGGTAGGAGGTGTAGTAGTAGTTGTTGTTGTTGTTGGGGTTGTGGTAGTTGTAGGTGTGGTAGTAGTGGTAGTTGTTGTTGGGGTAGTGGTAGTAGTAGGTGTGGTAGTAGTGGTAGTTGTTGTTGGGGTAGTGGTAGTTGTAGGTGTGGTAGGAGGTGTAGTAGTGGTAGGTGTGGTAGTTGTTGTTGTAGTAGTAGGTGTGGTAGTTGTTGTTGTTGTTGTTGTTGTGGTGGTGGTGGTAGTTGTTGTTGGGGTTGTGGTAGTGGTTGTTGTGGTAGATATAGGAATGTTTGTGGCAGGAAGAGGCTGGATTGTGGTTGGAATGTTTGTTGTTGTTGTTATGGGAATAGTTGTTGTTCTTGTTGGAATATTTGTTGTGGTTGTAGTTGTGGGAATGTTTGTTGTTTCTGGAATAGTGGTAGTGGTGGTAGCTTCCCTTTTGAATAGATTAATGGTGGTAGGTGGTGTGGTGGCAGGTGGAACAATAGTGGTGGTGGCAGGTGGAACAACAGTGGTGGTGGTGGCAGGTGGAACAACAGTGGTGGTGGTGGCAGGTGGAACAATAGTGGTGGTGGTGGCAGGTGGAACAATAGTGGTGGTGGCAGGTGGAACAACAGTGGTGGTGGTGGCAGGTGGAACAACAGTGGTGGTGGTGGCAGGTGGAACAATAGTGGTGGTGGCAGGTGGAACAACAGTGGTGGTGGCAGGTGGAACAACAGTGGTGGTGGTGGCAGGTGGAACAACAGTGGTGGTGGTGGCAGGTGGAACAATAGTGGTGGTGGCAGGTGGAACAACAGTGGTGGTGGCAGGTGGAACAACAGTGGTGGTGGTGGCAGGTGGAACAACAGTGGTGGTGGTGGCAGGTGGAACAATAGTGGTGGTGGCAGGTGGAACAACAGTGGTGGTGGTGGCAGGTGGAACAACAGTGGTGGTGGCAGGTGGAACAACAGTGGTGGTCGCAGGTGGAACAACAGTGGTGGTGGTGTCAGGTGGAACAATAGTGGTGGTGGCAGGTGGAACAACAGTGGTGGTGGCAGGTGGAACAATAGTGGTGGAGGCAGGTGGAACAACAGTGGTGGTGGTGTCAGGTGGAACAACAGTGGTGGTGGCAGGTGGAACAACAGTGGTGGAGGCAGGTGGAACAACAGTGGTGGTGACAGGTGGAACAGTGGTGGTGGCAAGTGGAACAGTGGTGGTGGCAGGTGGAACAGTGGTGGTG
>JAWQEG010005182.1:27500-63334 GCA_033782935.1 Petrolisthes cinctipes
ACCTCTCCTTCACACATATATACATACACTACTTCTCCTTCACACACACACACACACATACATAATACACGACTACCTCTCCTTCACACATATATACATACACATTACCTCTCTCCTTCACACATATATACATACACATTACCTCTCCTTCACACATATATACATACACATTACCTCTCCTTCACACATATATACATACACATTACCTCTCCTTCACACATATATACATACACATTACCTCTCCTTCACACATATATACATACATATTACCTCTCCTTCACACATATATACATACACATTACCTCTCCTTCACACATATATACATACACATTACCTCTCCTTCACACATATATACATACACATTACCTCTCCTTCACACATATATACATACACATTACCTCTCCTTCACACATATATACATACACATTACCTCTCCTTCATGCATATATACATACACATTACCTCTCCTTCACACATATATACATACACATTACCTCTCCTTCACACATATATACATACACATTACCTCTCCTTCACACATATATACATACACATTACCTCTCCTTCACACATATATACATACACATTACCTCTCCTTCATGCATATATACATACACATTACCTCTCCTTCACACACATACACTACTTCTCCTTCACACACACACACACTACCTCTCCTCCTACATAACACACATACACACTACCTCTCTTTCTCTTTCTAACTTCACTATACCTCTCTTCCTAACACACTCACACTACCTCTCCTATATAACACACATACACACTACCTCTCCTATATAACACACACACACATACACACTACCTCCTCCTATATAACACACACACACTACCAATACCTCCCCATTATCCCTGCTTGTCATAAAAGGCCACTAAATGGGGCTTTCACTTCTCCAACTGTCCCTTTTTTATTTCATCTGTTACCTTTTGTGTTAACTGTCCCACCTCTCAATCACCTTCTTCCTCGGGCGCCAAATGACCTCGCTGTTGCGGCACTATCATTGAGGTCACTGCTGCTCGTCACTCTCTTCCTCACCATCATTGCCTTGGAAGTATTCACGGGATGTACTGTAAACACACACACATACACACACACAGAGAGAGGAGGGTTAGATGCATTACAACTAAAATATTTCAATGTTTACTTCAGTGTACTCAATTTTGAAACTACAATATAAAACAATATAAATCAATTGCTTGCATCAATGTAAACAATTATGAATTTATATAACAACATACTTTATATACTCTGGTTACAGCATTTACTTTCAATATATTTCAAACTTCTTTATCCAACGTCTTCTGCAAGAAAAATAAATTCTCACACACACACACACACACACACCACAACACAATAAAACACACATCCATATATAAATATATTTTTATGGTTATAATAATTCAGCTTTTCAAAATATTTCGAGGGCTACTGATTCCTCCTAACTATGCCAGAAAACAGAAACCCTCATTGGTACACTAAGAGGGGATGTGTTTGGTGACATAGTTTGGAGAAATCATTTGCTCCAGACTTACCAACACTAATACTGTACTACCTATCCCCTTAATTAATAAGTTAGTTGGTACAGAAATAAAACAAAATATTCCATCTTCTTATATATTTCAAAGTTGGAAAGTTACAACAATCTACGCCTTGAATGACGCGGCCTCTTGTTTCTTGTTGCTTGGAATAGTTTGGTAGGAATCAGTTGCTCCAGATTTACCAACACCAACTCTCTATCTACTACCCCAGAAATTAAACATAAATGAACAGAAAAAAAAATATATTAAAAAAATGTTTGAGTTGCCCTCCTCTCTCTCAAATTCTTACATTCCTTACTCATTCCATTCTTCTCTGCTCTGGGCTTTCTATCCTTCCGACTTCTGTGCTTGTTATCCTTCCCATTCTCTCTGTGCTTGCTATCCTACCCATTCTCTTTATCCTTCCTACTTCTGTGCTTTCTATCCTTCCTATTCTCTCAATCCTTCTGACTTCTGTGCTTTCTATCCTTTCTATTCTCTCAATCCTTCCTACTTCTGTGCTTGCTATCCTTCCGACTTCTCTCTATCCTTCCAACTTCTGTGCTTTCTATCCTTCCCATTCTCTCAATCCTTCCTACTTCTGTGCTTCCTATCCCTTCCTACTTCTGTGCTTCCTATCCTTCCTATTCTCTCAATCCTTCCTATCGTTCCTATTCCTTCCTACTTCTGTGCTTCCTATCCTTTCTATTCCTTCCTACTTCTGTGCTTCCTACTCTTCCTATTCCTTCCTACTTCTTATCCTGTAAAGCCTTGGCCACATACAATTTACCCAAGGACTGGCTACAGAACTGAGAGATCTGCTTGCAATAGTTAGAGATCTGACCGGATGTGATCATGGCATCCAGGCGTGGTAAAGGAGCGATGGGTTTGAACTGCTTACTGACATCTTCTTCGGGTAGTGGAGGTTCACCCCTGGCCTGTCTCTGTGCATTCTCAGCCGCCTGTAGATGGAGAGAGAGATAGTTAGTTAGATAAATAGATAGAGAGAGAGAGAGTTAGATAAATAGATAGAGAGACAGATAGTTAGATAAATAGATAGATAGAGAGAGATAGTTAGATAAATAGATAGATAGATAGAGAGAGATAGTTAGATAGATAGATAGAGAGAGATAGTTAGATAAATAGATAGAGAGATAGTTAGATAAATAGAGAGATAGTTAGATAAATAGATAGATAGATATAAGATAGTTAGATAAATAGATAGATAGATAAATAAAGAGATGGGTTTGACATTATCTTCTATCAGTGGAGGTTCATCCTGTGGCCTGCTGCCTTTGTATTCCTTGGATGAAGTTCAGGAATGATGTTAATGTCACATAATATTCAGGCTATAATTAAAGGGAGATTCATGTTGGTAAATTGAAAAAAGGTCTCTGATTCCTCCAAACAATGCCATACAACAACAGATCACTCATTAGTAACATTAAGGGGGTGCGGGAATAGGGGGACAGGCTTGGGGGGGGGGGGGGTTGGTGGGCGGTGCGGGAATAGGGGGGACAGGCTTGGGGGGGGGGGGGTTTGGTGGGGGGTGCGGGAATAGGGTGGACAGGCTTGGGGGGGGGTTTAGGGGGGTTGGGTTTTTTTTCTGGGGTGCGGGAATAGGGGGACAGGCTTGGGGGGGTTAGGGAGGTGCGGAAATAGGGGACAGGCTTTCTACCCCCCCCTCCCCCAGCCTGTCCCCATATTCCCGCACCCCCCAAACCCCCCCCCCAAGCCTGTCCCCCTATTCCTGCACCCCCCCCCCCAAGCCTGTCCCCTATTCCCGCACCCCTTTAAGGTTGTCTGTTTCCTGGCATAGTTTGGAGGAATCATTTAGCCCTTCAATTTACCCAAAGAGAGAATTGCTGGCTGTCTATGTATGGTCCATTTATCCTTTTTGTGAATAATATTAATATTCACCTGTTGTGATGACATTCAAGCCTACATACGTACACCTCATCTGTAGAAAGTGTTGCTCAGAAAACCTCTCTTCTGCATGAACTAACTAATTAACAAACAAACTAACTAACCAACTCTCTTCTACAATAATGAACAAATTAACTAACCTTCTTGTGCAAAAACTAAATAATTAACTAACTAAAGGGGGTATCACACTTGGTACGCAAACGCGGAATTGGCGGAATTCTGGTAGGCGAACGAGGAACGGTGACCACACAGAGCTATCACACTGATCCCGTTGCGTGGTTTGTGTATGAGGAATGCTTGTAGGCAGAGTGCAGACGACGACGAGACCAGTCATCAAACGCAAACAACAATATGGAGTTTGTTGGGGATGACGAAGTTATTGCTGCTTTTGCACTTGCAGTAATTGTAGCTGGAGTGTTGGAAATTCCTCCTCTATCTGTGATGCAATGCGTCCGTACTGGTGTCTCTTGAAGGTATTCTTCAAAAACATGGCATCTCTGTGATCCCACAAACACTCAGTACAGCGCACCTTCTCAATTAACAACAATTCAGCCTCTCTGGACCACTGTACATTGAATTTGTTGTCCATGCTTAGAATCTTGAGTAAACATTGCGGCGCTGTTGTAAACATTGACGACTGTGACCGTGTGACGGGCAAACTGCAAAATATCGACATCGTATTTACTATACCCAGTGTTTATATTTGTTTTATTCTAAAATATTTATATAACAATATTATTTTCTATAATTATTTAACTCGTTTACTTTGAAATGATTAATTATAATAAATTTGGTTAGTGAATTGGTTCTCGTTTGCAGACCTGGTATGGATAGAAATGGATACCAGCTTTGGTACGCATTTGTGGTCACCGTTCCGCATTCGCCTACCATGTGGTAGGCGAATTCCGCCAATTCCGCGTTTGCGTACCAAGTGTGATACCCCCTTAACCCTCTTCCACAATAACAAACAAATGAACTAACCCTCTTCTGCATGAAATATATAATTAACTAACAAAATAACTTTCTTCTACAATAACTAACAAATGAACTAACTAACTCTCTTCTACAATAACTAACAAATTATCTAACTAAATCTCTTCTACAATAACGACCAACCAAATGAACTAACCCTCTTCTGCATAAACTTGTGTTTGTCCTGGAGTTGTTTGGCATTCTGGCGCTGGAAATTGTTGAACTTGTTGGCCTCCTGACTCAAATCGTCCACATACTCCATCAGACAACGCAGCGAACGGTCCAATGTTGACATGGTACCCAGGTCAAGGAATTGTTTGCCCTCACTGCCTGGCATCATCTATGGGGCAAAATCAGGTGAGGTTAGGTCAGGTTAAGGGGGTGCGGGAGTAGGGGACAGGCTTGGGGGGGGGGGGGAACGGGGGGGGAATAGGGGGGACAGGCTTGAGGGGGGGGGCTGGGGTGTGTGGGAATAGGGGGACAGGCTTGGGGGGAGGGGAGGGGGTAGAAATCCTGTCCCCTATTCCCGCACCCCCCCCTAAACCCCCCCGAAGACTGTCCCCCTACTCCCGCACCCCCCCCAAGACTGTCCCCCTATTCCCGCACACCATTAAGAAACTAGAAATACCAGTATGTTGATTATTATGGTAAATCTAGAATTATTGTATTACACACAAAATACAACACTACCACAACCCCACAAATACACCTCATACAGATCACACAGTAAGAGTATTAACAAGGTGTGAGTTCTTAATGACACACACACACATCTCATACATTTCACAGAGTAGACACATACAAAAACACACACCTCATACATTTCACAGAGTAGACACATACAAAAACACACACACACAACACACACCTCATACAGTTCACAGAGTAGAGTATTAACGAGGTGTGAGTTCTTAATGACACACACACACATCTCATACATTTCACAGAGTAGACACATACAAAAACACACACACAACACACACATCTCACACAATAGACACACACAACACACACCTCATACAGTTCACAGAGTAGAGTATTAACAAGGTGTGAGTTCTTAATGACAAGTTTGATCTCCTGGAATAGAGTCTCAAATCCGAGCCTCATCTTCTTCAGGGCTTCTGGGGTGTAGTCCCTCTCCTGTACTGTACTGATGGCTTCTGGGGTGAGTCTGTAGGCCTTGATGGACAGGAACCCACGCGCTGTTTTGATTGGGTCTGTAACGTTTGTGTGGCGGATTAGTTAATTAAAGGGGTAATATTATTCTCTCTCTCTATTTCTCTCTGCTATATATTTTTGTCATTTATTTCTCTTTCTCTTTGCTTAGATTTAATTCTTTTCTCTCTATTCCTTTTTTTTTTTCTCTCTCTCTGAAAAGCATACTAAACTGATACGCAATTCAAAAAAGCTGAATATTACAATAAAACAACTGAATAACAAATACAAAAAAAATATAGAGAAATTTAAGAAAACTGCATATCGTATTTTTATTATCATCATCATCTAAAGTTGAGTTTGTTTAAATTATAATTATGTTACGTATAATTATATGAAATACAAAAGATAAAACAAACTATTAATATAGTCCCTTGATATAAGATGATTAAATTTAGCACATAATCATATCCTTTTAACGCAGGCTCAGTAAATCACTGAAAATAATCACATATAATAATTAACATGTAACTGTGTTTTTTTTCTCTGTCTCCCTCTCTCTCTCTGTGTGTGTGTGTGTGTATATACCATCCATATATGAATACCACAGACTTTTCAATAATAGTCTGATATGAGAACTGCGAGTCCAGTAGTTGTGTGTGTGTGTGTGTGTGTGTGTGTGTGTAGATAGATACATTAGGCCTGTCTCTGTCTGTCTGTCTGTGTGTGTATATATACTAACCATATATAAGTACCACAGACTCTTCAATAATAGTCTGATATGAGAACTGTGAATCCAGTAGTTATGTGTGTGTGTGTGTGTGTGTAGATAGATACATTATGCCTGTCTCTGTCTGTTTGTCTGTGTGTGTATATATACTAACCATATATAAGTACCACAGACTCTTCAATACTAGTCTGATATGAGAATTGTGAGTCCAGTAGTTGTGTGGTAATAAAGTTTCCCAGTTGTGTACTCTGGTACCATCCCACACTCAGATGGTCCACGTTGACTTTACGCAGGTGGCGCATCATCTCCAGCTGGTAGTCCTCTGTAAACACACACACAATTAGGGGGTGAAAACAATACCCTAGTCTCGGGGGAGGGGGGTAAACACACAATTATGAGGTGAAAACAACTAACACATTCATAAACACATAATCTTGTGTGAAAACAATACCGTAAACAAAGTGTGTGTGTGTGTGTGTACGGTATGAATATGTGTGTGTGTATGGTATGCATGTGTGTGTCTGTGTGTGTGTAAGGTATGCATGTGTGTGTGTGTGTGTGTGTGTGTGTGTGTGTACGGTATGCATGTGTGTGTGTGTGTACGGTATGCATGTGTGTGTGTGTGTACGGTATGCATGTGTGTGTGTGTGTACGGTATGCATGTGTGTGTGTGTGTGTGTGTGTGTACGGTATGCATGTGTGTGTGTGTGTGTGTGCGTGTGTACGGTATGCATGTGTGCGTGTGTACGATATGCATGTGTGTGTGTGTGTGTGTGTGTGTACGGTATGCATGTGTGTGTGTGTGTGTACGGTATGCATGTGTGTGTGTGTACGGTATGCATGAGTGTGTGTGTGTGTACGGTACGCATGTGTGTGTCTGTATGGTATGCATGTAATAATAATAATAATTAACGGTTTATTTACATGGCAGTCAGAGACTGAAAATTTACAGAGGGGAAGATTACATTAATATTAATTCTAGGATCTATAGGCTACAGCTTGGAGACATACTAATCTAGGTGTTTATTTTTCGCACTAAAGTGGGATCAGAACTCTGGCGATAGCCAGACTGTGTGTGTGTGTACGTTATGCATGTGTGTGTCTGTATGGTATGCATGTGTGTGACTGTGTGTGTGTATACGCTATGCATGTGTGTGTCTATGTGTACGGTATGTATGTGTGTGGTGTACGGTATGTGTATGTACGGTATGCATGTGTGTGTGTGTGTATACAATACCTTCGTCCACATCGTCAGCATGGCGTGGGAAGGGGAAACAGTTGGTAATTTCCAGCTTCTCATCGACCACCAGCCCCAATAACACACCCTGGGCCACCTCTGTGTTGCCGGCACCTTCCTCATGACAATGCTTGATTATTTTCATCAACGCCTGCAAAGTAAATAAATAAATAAAGTAAAAAATTCCCATCAACACCTGGATAATAAATAAATAAATAAATACATAGCATAATTTCGGGTGGTTAGGTTAGGTAGTAAATATCTTGGTAATAAAGAAAACAACATGTATGATTTTTAGTAGCACCTCATAATAATAATAATAATAATAATTTATTTATCGGGTTTTATTTACTACACATGTGTTGGTAATGTTGTTATACACTTATTGTTACTTGGTATATTTCAAAATGCCCCATTTGATTTTGCCCTATCTCAGAAATGGGGCATTTGTGGAGGAAATGCCATAGAAGAAAAATCTTAGAATGGTCTAAATAAGTGGGTAATGAAGGTAGAAAATCTGTACACGATAACGGCAATTCTTTCAATATTTACCGGCATATCTTGAAAACGGGGCATCTCTGAGAGAAACACCATAGATGAAAAGTGTCTCGGAGTAGTCCAAAATAGTGGGTAATGATACTAAAATATACAATATAGTGAATGAAGTACTTCTGTAAATTTACCGAATAGATAATTACCTTAAACACTTATTATTTATTTCAGAGAGAGAGAGAGAGAGAGAGAGAGAGCCAGTTTACATTCATATTTACCATATTTAGCAGGTTTAATTTACTATACACGTGTTAATAACATTGCTATACACATATTTTTACTTATTTGAGAGAAAAAGAGCCAGTTCATAATTACCATATTTATCGGGTTTTATTTACTATACGTGTTGATAATATTACCATACACTTATTATTACTTATTTGACAGAGAGAGAGAGAGAGAGAGAGAGAGAGAGGGACGAATGACAAAAATACGTATACAAGAGAAAGAGAGGGAGAGAGAGCCAGATCATACTTACCATATTTATCACTTATTTACTTATTTATGTGGTTTTAATTACTATACGTGTTGATAATATTACCATACACTTATTATTACTTATTTGAGAGAGAGAGAGAGAGAGAGAGAGAGAGAGAGAGAGAGAGAGGACAAAAATACGTATACAAGAGAGAGAGAGAGAGAGAGAGAGAGCCAGATCATACTTACCATATTTATCACTTATTTACTTATTTATTTGGTTTTAATTTACTATACACGTGTTAATAATATTACTATACACTTATTATTACTTATTTGACAGAGAGAGAGAGAGAGCCAGATCATAATTACCATATTTATCACTTATTTACTTATTTATCTGGTTTTAATTTACTATACAAGTGTTGATAATATTACTATACACTTATTATTACTTACCAATCCTTCCAGCTGCACGAAATTAATGTGGCATCGGCCGGTATCGGATTCTCTCTTATTTCTTCCGGACATGTTGGTTGGTGTTTACACGTTGAAGGAACCAGTGTTACCAATACCCATGCAGTGTTGCCAGATGGATGCAGTGTTACCAATTCATCATCAGGTCTGCTACTCTGCTTTTGGACCATGGAGGTATAATATAATGTAACTGCATAAAATGATCTAATTCTGTGTATTATCAAAAGTATTTAAACTAACGTGTGGTTACGATGTTATCTTCACTTGGGGTTAATGGCAAATAAGTTTGTGTTGGTCTAGTCTAGTCTTTTTTATTTCTTCAGGTTTTACATTGCATATAAAGTTTCATAGCTAACCTGAAATATAATCATGTGACTATTATATACATAAAGGTTGCCTGCTACAACCTCTTCTCGCAAACTTTTCCTAGGAGGAGTATGAATGCAAGAATGAAGGAATTAATGAATGAATAGTTTATTTTATGCAAAAAGTATAGTGTGTAAGATATGCTTACACACCAACCCACAGACAGTATTATAAGGTTACAGAGAAATAAGAACAAGTACAGTTGCCCACACATGAAGCTGGTACGCCTCGTTACTTGCTAGATACCTACAACTGGAGGGAAAGTGAGCAAAAGTTATAGTTTGTTGACAAGCAGATAGTAATAATATTTTACTGTCTGCCTGTCAACAAACTACATCTTTTTTCACTTTCCTTTCATTAATTGTAGCCATCTCACAAGTAACGTCGAGCCTATAACTTAGACCTAAATTCTCAAGAACCAAATAATCTACATAGTGAACACAATTATAAATTAAATATCTTTTAAACATTCATAATACAATCTCTCAACACTGGATCGAGTTATCCTACAGGCCAACCCTAATTAAGTTGGACACAAGTAGGTCACCCCATGGAACCAGTTTATCTTTTATAACCTAGTCAATGCCATATATACGTGAGGTTATACATTAACAGTTAATATCACAACACTATAATAGCCTTGACTTTCCAGTTTTTGTGTGTACAGTATTAATATTCTACAGGACATGGGTATGTGTCACGGTGTGCGAGGCAGGTGATGAATTTCACTTCGTTGATTTGTCCATTTCTGTCGTATATTTTTCTGTATGACTTTCTTAACATACCTATGAAAAGTAATAGAAAGACTCCTGCCTCTCTGGGTACACCCATATGCTAAACACGCCGGCATTATTACAAAAAATGGCAAAGAATGTTGCAGGTACTTGGTGAAGTTGATGGTCCGACTTGATCAGGTGAGGTTTGTTTTGAGTCAATGGTGGGTTAGGAACTTAGGTAGGGGAGACAGTCTACCAATCACGGTATAATTATACCGTGCTACCAATAGTTGGCTTCACTTTTGTGACGTCATGCCGCCTCCTTTATATTATACCTCCATGTTTTGGACGACATTTAATCTCAATAATCCTCAGTTTACTATTGAAGATAGTCGTATAATATTATATACCATCATTATTCCGTCTAATAGAAATTTTCCCCATTTACTCGTGAACAATCTTTATATAATTTCAGATCAAGTGTTGTTTCAAAGTTCCCCAAATCTGCAGTGACAAAATTCCCCAAATTTATTTATTTAAATTTTCCCATTTAAAAAACACCATGAATCTAAAGTAGCCAATATACACAATGTATAAAGTAGCCAAATCACAATGAAAAAATTCCCTGTATTTTGTATGATAAAATCGAAGTTGGATTTGAATTCCGCATTTCCCCATCATCATCATAATTTCTCCAAAACTAGGAAAAATTCACCCAATCTGGCAATACTGGATGGATGGCTGCCACGAGCCTACGATGCGATGTTGTTTTTAAAGGATATTTCGCCTTTCCAACGGCACATTACGAGCTCGACTCAATCCTGTCAAGATTTATATACCGTAAAAATACACACACACAATATAAGGAAAATATAAAACAAATAATTGTCATATGATAATCATTCTTGTATAATATAATAACATACTCAGATAAATACAACAGTACACAAGTTATATAATTATATGGAGAATAGATTGGAGATTATATTAGAAGAATTGAGTGATATTAGGCACCGCAACAGCGAGGTCATATGGCGCCCAAAGAATATTATAAGCAAAAGTAATATATTATATTGTAATAATTGTATATGGTCAAGTTGACAGAATTAAGTTAATTATATATCATTAATTATTTAACAAGATCCTGGTGTATGGACAATGAAGAAACATGATAATCTATTATGGATTGATATTAGGTGCTGCAACAGTGAGGTCATATGGCACCCGAGGAAAAAGGCGACTGAAAGGTAGGTCAGTAAGTACAAAATGTAACATGGATACTGGGGAAGGAAAGGAAGGAAAGGAGAGGAGGGAAGAGAAAGGGAGGGAAGGAGAGAAGGAGAGGAGAGAAGGAGGTAAGGAGGAAAGGGAGAGAGGGAGGTAAGGAGGAAAGGGAGAGAGGGAGGTAAGGAGGAAAGGGAGAGAGGGAGGGAAGGAGGTAGGGAGGGAAGGAGAGGAGGAGAAAGGGAGGTAAGGAGGAAAGGGAGAGAGGGAGGTAGGGAGGGAAGGAGAGGAGGAGAAAGGGAGGTGAGGAGGAGAAAGGGAGGTGAGGAGGAGAAAGGGAGGTAAGGAGGAAAGGGAGGTAAGGAGGAAAGGGAGGGAAGGAGAGAGGGAGGGAAGGAGAGGAGGAGAAAGGGAGGGAAGGAGAGGAGAAAGGGAGGTAAGGAGGAAAAGGAGGAAAGGAGAGAGGGAGGTAAGGAAAGGGAGGGAAGGAGAGGAGGAGAGAGGGAGGGGAGGAGAGGAGGAGAGAGGGAGGGGAGGAGAGGAGAGAGGGAGGCAAGGAGAGGAGATAGGGAGGGAAGGAGAGGAGGAGAGAGGGAGGGAAGGAGAGGAGAGAGGGAGGTAAGGAGGAAAGGGAGGTAAGGAAAGGGAGGGAAGGAGAGGAGGAGAGAGGGAGGGAAGGAGAGGAGGAGAGAGGGAGGGGAGGAGAGGAGGAGAGAGGGAGGTAAGGAGGGAAGGTAGGGAAGTAGATAATATAGCCTACATCTATATATATAAAAAAAAGGGACAGCCGGAGAAGTGAAAATCCTCTTAAGTGGCCTTTATGACAAGCAGGGATACTGAGGAGGTAGGAAGGAGGGAAGTAAAGAAAGGAAGGAAGGGAGGATGGAAAGATGGGTGGGGAGGGGGGAGGAAGGAAAGAAAGGAAAGATGGGTAGGGAGGGAGGGGAGGAAGAAAAGAAATGTGGGGAGGGAGGGAGGGAGAGAAGGAGGAAAGTAAGGAAGGAAGGAAGGAAGGAAGGAAGGAAGGAAGGAAGGAAGGAAGGAAGGAAGGAAGGAAGGAAGGAAGGAAATAAAGGAAAGGAAAGATGGGTAGGGAGGGGGGAGGAAGGAAAGATGGGTAAGGATGGGGGGGGAGGAAGAAAAGGAAAGGTGGGGACGGAGGGAGAGGAGGAAAGTAAAGAAAGGAAGGAAGGAAGGAAAGAAAGGAAAGGAAAGATGGGTAAGGAGGGGGGGGGGAGGAAGAAAAGAAAAGGAAAGGTGGGGAGGGGGGGGAGGGGACAGTAGGTATTCATAGTCCCCTATCTACCACTACAAGTTGTAATATTTATATACTTTACATGAGAGATATTTTGTAATTATATTTATTATTTAGCATTATTTTTTCCTGGCGCTTCTTCTCGTCTTTGAAAGCTGATCTGTTGAGTTTCTTTTCAATACGCCTTTCCTGTAAATAAAAGAAAATATATTATTATTATTATTATTATTATTATTGGTACAAGTTTCTGACGGGATATATTAAGTTTATTCTATATATATATGTACACACGAGTACACACACACACTATACTGTACATATCCTTTTAAATTGTTATACACACAAACACACACTATACCTACCTTCTTAAGTTGTCCTACACACACACACACAAACACACACACATACACACATTATACCTACCTTCTTGAATTATTATACACACAAACACACATACACACATTATACCTACCTTCTTGAATTATTATACACACATATTATTACATGTATTATTATTACTATTACTATTATTATTATTATTATTATTACTATTACATGTATTATTATTACTATTATTATTATTATACCTACCTTCTTTAATTATTATATACACACACGCACATTATACGTACCTTCATGAATTATTATACACACACACACACACACATACATACACATATTATACGTACCCTCCTTAGTTCTTATAATACATACATACACATATTATACGTACCCTCCTTAGTTCTTATATACACACACACATACATACACATATTATACGTACCCTCCTTAGTTCTTATACACATACATACACATATATATACGTACCCTCCTTAGTTCTTATAATACATACATACACATATTATACGTACCCTCCTTAGTTCTTATATACATACACACATATTATACATACCTTCCTTAGTTCTTATACACATACACATACATACACATATTATACGTACCCTCCTTAGTTCTTATATACATACACACATATTATACATACCTTCCTTAGTTCTTATATACATACACATATTATACGTACCCTCCTTAGTTCTTATATACATACACACATATAATACCTACCCTCCTTAGTTCTTATACACATACAAACACATATTATACGTACCCTCCTTAGTTCTTATACACATACATACACATATATATACGTACCCTCCTTAGTTCTTATATACATACATACACATATATATACGTACCCTCCTTAGTTCTTATACACATACAAACACATATAATACCTACCCTCCTAAGTTCTTTGAGTGCTTTCTTACGACATCTCCTTTCTTCACTTGTTTCTCCGGGTGGTCTGATAGAGATGGCTGACATACTGGTAATGAGTGTCTGTGTGTCCAGTGTGTTGTCATCTGTAATTATTTTATAGACATAATAAATATACTACCACTGATATTATTATTATTGTTATTATTATTGACATACTGATAATAAAGGTCTGTGTATGATGACTGTTGTATATTATTATTATTATTATTATTATTATTACTGTATGTATACCTTTCATAAGTCTAGGGCTCACTGTATAACCAGTAACAAAATATTATTATCATTATTATTACCATTACTATTATTATTATTATTATTATTACTATTACATGTATTATTATTACTATTACTATTATTATTATCATCATTATTATTATTATTATTATTATTATTACTATTACTATTATTATTATTATCATCATCAATATTATTACTATTATTATTATTATTATTATTATTACTACATTTATTATCACTATTGTATACCTTTATTATTGGGAGCACTATCATGGTGAGCCAGGTTGCGTTTGGTAAGGCCACCAACCCTATGTTCGATGGGGATACCAGTGCGTGGATCGACGGCAATTCTCTTGCGTCTGGGAGGGTCGGTAATTGTGCGTGGATGGTTGTATAGGGTGGAGGCTGTGGTTAAGATGCTCTCACAGTCCCACTTCTCACTTTCTTCATCATCTGACACTTCAATCTATGCCCAGGGAATAATGATATGGTGTATTAATTACCGTTTACCTAACACACACACACTATCCTTTGAACATAGGGTCAGTAAATCACTTTACTACAGACGCCTGGAAACACATACACACACACAATCTTTTGAACACAGGGTCAGTAAATCACTTCAACACATAAGCCTGGGAACACACACATACACCATCTTTTTAACACAGGGTCAGTAAATCACTTCATTACAGACGCCTGGGAACACACACACACACACTATCTTTTTAACACAGGATCAGTAAATCACTTCATTACAGACGCCTGGGAACACACACACACACTATCTTTTTAACACAGGGTCAGTAAATCACTTCATTACAGACGCCTGGGAACACACACACACACACATACACACACTATCTTTTGAACACAGGGTCAGTAAATCACTTCATTACAGACGCTTGGGAACACACACACACACACACACATACACACACTATCTTTTTAACACAGGGTCAGTAAATCACTTCATTACAGACGCCTGGGAACACACACACACATACACACACTATCTTTTTAACACAGGGTCAGTAAATCACTTCATTACAGACGCCTGGGAACACACACACACACTATCTTTTTAACACAGGGTCAGTAAATCACTTCATTACAGACGCCTGAGAACACACACACACACGCACTATCTTTTTAACACAGGATCAGTAAATCACTTCATTACAGATGCCTGGGAACACACACACACACACACACACATATTGCATACAACCCCAGATATGATCAACATTTATGGTATCGTCATCATATCATCGTACACACTATGAACATTCATGTATACGGTAACAAATGTGATGAACCAACCTCCTCCTTGTCTTGATCTCTGTGTGGTTGGTGAGTTTGACAATACTGCATATCTTTAATCCATTCAATAATCCTGGTTCGGTCATCTTCTTCAGTGTTGTTGAGTTGGTCTGGTGTCATCACCTGGTTTTTGGTTTGTTTCACAGCTTGTTTAAAGAGTGGTGATGACTCATCCACCCATCCTTCAATATCTTCACCATCCAAAGCACCTACATGTTCCTCTTGGTACTCACGGATGAACTGCAACAACAATAATAATCATACATATACAAGGTAGGGATAGATTCTGGTATATGTTTGACAGCTGTCCTCTATTCCTTAGTTAATAAACTTCACAATAAATAGGTTAAGTCATCATTATAAATACCCATTTTTCCCCTTTTAATTTCCAGAAAAATATTTTAGATTCTGGAGTGAATGAATGTGCCCCATTTTAAAGATCATTACCGGTATCTAATTCTATTATTGTGTTGAGGCCAATTTTAGTTATATATATATATATATATATATATATATATATATATATATATATATATATATATATATATATATATATATATATATATATATATATATATATATATATATATATATATATATATATATATATGGTGTTAACAAGAGCTAGAGATATGTTTAATTACCTCCTCTTCAAAGCTATTTTATTATTTTTCCTGTCCATGTTAGTTACATATATTTATGGTGTTAAGAAAAGCTAGAGATAAGTTTATTTACCTTCTCTTCAAAACAATCATCAAGGTTGGTGAGGCCTTGGTTTCTGTAGAGGACAGATGAGGTGAGGGAATAGTCTGTAAAGTGTGACTCAGTCCTAAACGTCCCTACGGGTTTGTGATCACCACCCCAAACACCATCACCATCCAGACTGGCCACTTCATCCTCAGCTTCACTATCATTGAAGTCACTGCTGAAGTCTCTCTCTTCATTACCCTCATCACTATCACCACTCTTGTCTTGTTGATGTTCACGATATGTACTGTAAACACACATATACAGAATGGTTATATATATTACAATTAAAATAATATAGTTTACTTCGTGTTTAAGATATGTACTGTAAACACACATACAGAATGGTTACATATATTACAATTAAAATAATATATTGTGTACTTGGTGTTTAAGATATATACTGTAAACACACACACACACACACAGAGAATGGTTACATGCATTACAACTATAATAATTAATTGTTTACTTCTATGTAAACATGGTGTTTTGTTGCTTGGAATAGTTTGGAGGATTCAGTTGCTCCAGATTTACCAACACAAAATTTCATCCTTAATTAACCTGAGTATTTTTGAAGATGGGAGAGTATTGGTGTTAATGGTATAAGGTTCCTCTAATGGTGGCATCTCCTTATCATCATCATCACCATCATTATCTTCTTCCCACTCTTCCCCATCATCATCATCATCATTATTATTATTACCGCCTTAAACATTATTTTACTGTATTAACCTGAGTATATTTGAAGATGGGAGAGTATTGGTGTTGATGGTATAAGGTTCCTCTAATGGTGGCATCTCCTTATCATCATCATCATCATCACTATCATTATCTTCTTCCCACTCCCCATCACCATCATCATCGTCGTCCAGGGTGTGTATGGGTTGTTCAGCATTCAGCATCAATACAAAGTCATCGGGGAGTGCGTCATCATCGTCTGGGTGACAGGTGGCGCCCTCGGTGGACAAAACATCATCACCATCACCACCACCATCATCCAAACCGGCCACTACATCTGGGTCCAGCTCTGGCCTTGGTCCTGGAAGAAAAAAGTATTGATTGATATTAGGCAACAGTGAGGTCATACAGCACCCGAGGAGGAAGGTGATTGATTGATATTAGGCAACAGCAAGATCATATGGCACCCGAGGAAGATACAATACACACCCATAACAACAACAACAACAGTACAAAACAAGGTATTACTGTACTACACACACACACACACACACACACACAGTCTCTCTCTCTCTCTCACACACACACACACACACACAGTCTCTCTCTCTCTCTCACACACACACACACACACACACACAGTCTCTCTCTCTCACTCACACACACACACAGTCTCTCTCTCTCACACACACACACACACACACAGTCTCTCTCTCTCTCTCTCTCACACACACACACACACACAGTCTCTCTCTCTCTCTCTCTCTCACACACACACACTGGGCCTCACCTGACACTGGGGCAGCTCTATTCAGTAATCCAATAGGTTCTTCAATGTAAGATTCAAAGGCTGAGGACGGCAGCACTAACTTCTTATCACGTAATTCCTTCTTACCGGCCTGAAAACAAACTCACAATTTTTTTTATCACATAATTATATCCTTTTCAGGGGGATGTATACTCTTGGTACATTGGAGTGCCTTGATTCCTCCAAAGTATGCCAGGAAACAGGACCAGACTAACAATAATAATGTTGGCCTCTTCCTCGGAATAGTTTGGAGGAATCACTATCTCCAAGAATGGCAAAACTATACCCTCCCCTTAATATATATTTCCATACAAGATTATTTAATTTACCACATATATCCTTTTAATACAGGCTTGTAGATCACTTAGTTAGTGTGTATGGCAATGAGTGTAAATGGTGTGTGTGTGTGTGTGTGTGTGTGTGTGTGTGTGTGTGTGAGAGAGAGAGAGAGAGACTGTGTGTGTGAGAGAAAGATAGAAAGAGACTGTGTGTGTGTGTGTGTGAGAGAGAAAGATAGAAAGAAACTGTGTTTGTGTGTGTGTGTGTGTGTGTGTGTGAGAGAGAGAGAGAGAGACTGTGTGTGTGAGAGAAAGATAGAAAGAGACTGTGTGTGTGTGTGTGTGAGAGAGAAAGATAGAAAGAAACTGTGTTTGTGTGTGTGTGTGTGTGTGTGTGTGAGAGAGAGACAGACTGACTGACTGACTGTGTGTGTGTCTGTCTCTCTCTCTCTGTGTCAATAACAAACCTGAGGGTCTGGTTTTCTAATGGTATAAACTTCAAGATCAGGTTCATCCCAGTTAATGGCTTCCTTTACTCCTCTAAGGTGTTGTAGGTAGTCATAGTCGTCATCAAAGAATACACCGTACGTCTCCTCCTCTTCCTTTTCATTTTTTTTCTGGTAAAATGGAAGAATAATTAATAATATATATACACACACATTCTCTGATATAATGGAAAAATAATTAATAACATATATACACACACACATTCTCTAATATAATGGAAAAATAATTAATAACATATATACACACACATTCTCTGATATAATGGAAGAATAATTAATAACATATACACACACACATTCTCTGATATAATGGAAGAATAATTAATAACATATATACACATACATTCTCTGATAAAATGGAAGAATAATTAATAACACACACACACATATAAATTGTTGCAATAATGGGAAATAAAAAAAATCAATGTATATGATATTGCAATCTTCTCAAATATAAAAATTCATGTATACGATATTGCAATCTTTTTAAATATAAAAATTGATGCATATGATATTACAATCTTCTCAAATATAAAAGTTAATGTATATGATATTGCAATCTTCTCAAATATAAAAATTGATGCATATGATATTGCAATCTTCTGAAATATAAAAATTGATGCATATGATATTGCAATCTTCTGAAATATAAAAATCAATGTATATGATGTAATATAAAAATCAATGTATATGACATTACAATCTTCTCAAATATAAAAATCGATGTATATGATATTGCAATTTTCTGAAATATAAAACTGTGTGTATATAATATAACCGCAAACACTGACTTGTTGTTGTTGTGTATGTTGAAGTACTGCTTGTGGTGCGTTGTCATCTGCCACCAGTGGGTCCCGTTGGCTGCGTGACACTACTTTAAACGTGTGGACAACATCACGGTGACGGTCAATGAATCTTTTACCTTTCTTACCCTGAAATAAATAGTGGATGGATTGATTTATTGATATTTTAGGTGCCAAAACAGTGAGGTCATATAGTGCCAGAAGAAGGTGATATAAATGGAGGGATTGATTTATTGATATTAGGTGCCAAAACAGTGAGGTCATATAGTGTCAGAAGAAGGTGATAGAGAGGTGAGACAGTGAGGTCATATAGTGCCAGAAGAAGGTGAGACAGCAAGGAAATAGAAGAAAAAGACTGAGCAAGATTGATTGATTGATATTAGGTGCCAAAACAGTGAGGTCATGTAAAGTCAGAAGAAGGTGATAGAGAGGTGAGACTACAAGCAGGAAGGAAATAGAAGGAAAAGAGGGATAGTTGAAGAATTGAAAGGGTGTAACTGGGGCCAAAGGGGCGCCAAAACCCATAATGTATTGCCCACACCACTACAAGCAAAGCATACACATACTGTTATAATATATATATAAATATACAGATTCTTATATTTATAAATAAAATATATTGGTATTTATTGAAACAATTGCCATTTTGTAGCAGTGTTGCCAGATCCTGCTAGGTCCCAGTATTTTGCCCCGGTCATTTCCTGTAATTTACCACCGTTATTTCCCGGTAGTCTGCCCAGGTTAGGTCCCGGTAGTCTGACCAGGTTAGGTCCCGGTAGTTTGACCAGGTTAGGTCCCGGTAGTTTGACCAGGTTAGGTCCCGGTAGTTTGACCAGGTTAGGTCCCGGTAGTCTGACCAGGTTAGGTCTCGGTAGTCTGCTGTGGTCTAGGTTAGGTTAGGTAAGGTCAGGCTAATTTCAAAATGCCCCACTTGAATATCTTGGAAATGCCATAGAATAAAATAGTCTTAGAATGGTCTAAATAATAAGTGGGTAATGAAGGTAAAAAAAACGTACGTAATAACGGTAATTCTTTCAATATTTACCAATTTTATTTAGGGGGTGCGAGAATATGGGGGCAGGCTGAGGGGTGGGTGGGTTAGGGGGGTGCAGGAATAGGGGACAGGCTTTCTACCCACCCCAAGCCTGCCCCCCTACTCCCGCACCCCCTTAACAATATGCTGTGTATAATTAACAAACATATGGTATTTTATCTAAACAAAATAATAATAATAATAATAGAAAATAATAACAACAACACATGTATAACTAACAAACATCGTCTTATAACATCTAAATAATAACTTAATAATAACTTCTTTCACTTATTAAATATTTATATATACTGATGACGTCATAATATAAGCAAAATAATAATAATAATAATAATAATAATAATAACAACACATGTATAACTAACAAACAGTCTTATAACATCTAAATAATAACTTAATAATAACTTCTTTCACTTATTAAATATTTATATATACTGATAATGTCATAATATAAGCAAAATAATAATAATATTTAATAATAATAATAATTATAATAATAATAAACGTGGCTTACCATATTTTCTTCTTCGACAACAACAATGCTCTTCTTACAGTGTTGCCAGGTCTGCTTCTTCTCCTTCCATGCTGACAGTGTTGCCAGCTGGTCTGTTTTTTTGTCGAAATTTTCAACAGCATCAGAATTATTATTTCCCTTTTTGCCTCAACTTCAACATTAGAATTTCCATTTTTGCCTTAACTTCAACATTAGAATTTCCCTTTTCACCTTAACTTCGACATCAGAATTTCCCTTTTCACATTAACTTCAACATCAGAATTTCCCTTTTCACATTAACTTCAACATTAGAATTTCCCTTTTTACCTCAACTTCAACATCAGAATTTCCCTTTTTACCTTAACTTCAACATCAGAATTTCCCTTTTTACCTTAATTTCAACATCAGAATTTCCCTTTTTGCCTTAACTTCAACATCAGAATTTCCCTTTTTACCTCAACTTCAACATCAGAATTTCCCTTTTTGCCTCAACTCAAACTCAAAATTTCCCTTTTTTCATCTAAAATTTTGTTGTGGTCAAAGTTCCCATAGACTCAAAAAAACAAAACTATTTTACTGAGTCACTTGGTACCGTTGGACGCGTCTTGCTGCCAGAGTCTGTGTTAGAACATCTCACCATGCAGCAAAACCGTGACATTCTTAATTAAATATCCCCTTGAAGGAGGTCTAACACAAAAATAAATGAAACGTGCTAGACATAACCTCTACCCTCTGCTTGTATACATTGAGGTATACTACCAAATTTAAAGGCGTCCATAGGCTATCATTCATGCCTGCGCAAACTAGATGACTGTGCAATCATTTCAATTTGCCACACACTAGCAAGAAGACTGAGCAGTCACCACACATTATCATGCATCACTGTACAAGCGTGTGATTGACGAAAAGCTTGTTGGATATGGTTCAGTCATTTGCGCAAACCATCAATCACACCCACACACGACGGTTATGCCTGCACAACCACCCAGTTTGTGCAGGCATGATTGATAGTCTATGGAGGCCTTAACAAATTGGCTGCCGAGTGCACCGTGACGTCACATGAAAACCCCTATTGTTTCTTCCAGTGAAAAAAATATTAAGTAAATAATTGAAATGCATAACACTTTCCCCAGATTTGCACCTGTGTGTATGAGAATGTATAGATTATGTGTGTGTGTGTGTGTGTGTGTGTAATTCATTTATTTTTAGCCGTATGTGTGTTTGTACACTGAGTGTGTATCCTATAGACTAAGCACATACCATTAAATTGCTTATATGTATGTAATTTGTATATCGGTTTCATTTGTAGTTTAATTTATTTTCATTAATATGAATTGAACTATTAGTCATGATCACACTCGATGTCATTAATTATTTTAGTCTTTGGCTGCACTAAAACATTGATAATATGATGAGTAATATAATGCCAAATTATGTGTGGCCAATTTTCAGTGAATGGTGGATGTCATTGTTTGGTGGTGAGGACTAAAACACACGTGTTTATATGGATTGGATGACTCTACTATGGTTGGGGAGCATCCAAACAAACTATGGTAATAATGGAACTACCTGACAGATTTAGTGGATATGGAGACTGAGTTTGTTGTTGGATATAAGTAAGACTGACAAATGTGGTTGGTTGGGGAGGATCATAACGAACCCAAAGACAAGTGTGGTTGGTTGGGGAGGATCATAACGAACCAAAAGACAAGTGTGGTTGGTTGGGGAGGATCATAACGAACCCAAGCCACTGTGGAACTCTGGCCCTATAATCCGCGTGACAATTAAACTATCAATATCGGCTCAAATTACCTGCTGATAATTACCAAAACAAACAATTAACCGTATGCCAGAAATTATTATATCCATGGTATTGACGATGGTGTGGTAATAGTACGATGATGACTATATAGGTAAACAACAGCTATACAGTCATCCATCGTACCAGTACCATACCATCGTAAACACCATGAATAATCTTGACATAATTATAACCCCAAAAAGGTGTGACGAATGCAGTGAGACAAAACGTTAATTGGATCATATTCAAGAACAACCGTACGTGGTGTATACGATGGTTTGGTAACGGTACGAATGGCCCTGTTGTTTGTCTATGGAGCCATCGTACCTTTACCACACCATCGTATACACCACAAAGTAATGTTCTTGAATACGGTTCACTAAATCGAGGAGCATTAAAAAAAAAAAAAAAAAAAAAAAAAAAGAAGAGCGTACATAATTTTGACCATTGACAGGCCAGCATAGCCTAATCTGTAGGACCCTTGTGGTGTTGTGGTAAATTCAGGTAAAATTAATGTCAGTTGCCTTGTAACCTCTGTGTGGAAAGGGTCATATTGTTCGTTCGTGATTTTATCTAAAGAAACTGTGCTGTAATTGCAACTATTTATATATAAAAGTTATTGTACTCTATACCACCATACTGTTTTTTTTTTATTATTAATTGCGCCGTAGCGTCAATCAACAGGCAGGCAACAATACATACGGGTAGGTGGCACCCATGAGAATACAATGACTACAACCACACATACACACGCACGCACACACATCACGAAAACATAACAGAATGGAGCACAAGCATACAGACAAATATTTACATTATGACCTATTTAAATCCACCAAAACGAGGGTGGCGTACCAGAAATTCCTCCAGAACCTGATGGTTCAGCAGGTGTCGACAAACCACATCAAGTGGCAGGCCCCGGGGCAGCAAGTGTCGGACAGTGGGGCAGGCCAGGCAATAGTGCTCTATAGTGTTAGCACGAGGCGCTCGACACATGCGACACTCAGTGAAGGGAGGCTCACCCTGCATCCCAGCAACCTGCCACGGTGGACGGTAGCCAACCAACATACTGTGTGCCCAGTTGGACAGAATGCCGGTATGTCAAAATGCCGGGAACGGTATTTTGGCATTCGGCAATTTGTTGTTTTAGAATGAAAAACGCAGCAGCCACATTTCAACGACTCATCCATCGAGTGACTCGCGGTCTTAATTAAGGGACAGTCATACATAGACGATCTCGTCATATACAGCAAAACGTGGGAAGAACAAATGGCACAAATACGAAGAGTGAATTCGGATATGCTAAAGTAGTTTATTTAGGACATCTTGTCGGTAAGGGTGAGGTCAGTCCTGTGTCGAGCAAGGTAAAGGTCATAAGACAACTCCCGACACCTAAGAACAGAAAAGAACTTCTACGGTTTATAGCTGGTTGGTTACTACCGAAGATTCTTGGGAGGGGGATGTTATTGGTATTCATAATTATGAATGGCAGTCTCATAACTACCACTACCACCAGTACAACCACCACTACAACTACCACCAGTACAACCACAACTACCACCACTACAACTACCACTACCACCACCAGTACTACCACAACAAGCACAACTACCACCAGTACAACCACCAAATCCACAACAAGCAAAACTACCACTACCACCAGTACAAGCACGACAACCACCACTACAACTACCACCAGTACAACCACCACATCCACAACAAGCACAACTACTACCAGTACAAGCACAACTACCATGGTACTGAAAATAAATTCTCCAAACAATCCTGATTGAGTTTATTGGTTAGTAAGTAAGACAGCTTGTACTCTGAATGTAGCTCATCCCACAACTGTATTAGACCATTTATGTTCATCTGCCAACCAAGGAAACAAGGCAGTTTACGAGGACCCAATTAGCGAACCATGTTATGCAGCCAGATAGAAATTCCTTGTGACCTGAATTTACACTAAATTCAGGTATGTCTGTAAAGCATTAAAAGTGCATAGAATCCATATCGCAGCACAAAACTGTGTACCGACCACCGTGCTGTTTACCACGCCAGTGACGCCACAACTCGAGTTTTACGCGCTTCTCACTTGGGGCGCCACCGTCGCTAAAATAACACGGGAGCGAGCAGAGTGTTCCCTCTTTACCTTCCATACTCTTTGATTATACTCCCTTCGACAAGAGGGACCATGCAGGCCTCTAACTCTCACAACGCCACTCGCAAGGGCGGCTAACTTGCTCCCCGCAGGGATTACGGGCGTCTCAGCCTCAGCCGCGTCTGGAACATGCTAGTTTATATAAATAAGAAGAAGAATGCTAGGTAATGTGTGTGTTTGAATACCAAGTCACCAACAGAGCACAGACTATTTTACATAGATGTATATTTCTGTTTGTTTCCTTTCCAGTTTGTTGGGTGACACCCTGACTGACTGTGAATTCGTAGTATTACGTAATCTCTCACACAGTTATATCATATCGAGAGGGCTGCACGTGGCCTTCAGTTGCCAATCACACATTTGCCTGGTACACATGTTTCAGTATTACATTTCGGCAAGTTGATTTTATTTATATTTTCTAATAATTATTTTTGCTGTCTACTATTTCCATTCTATCTTTGTGTGACACTGGAATATAATATGTAGCCAACACCGTTACTTGCCGGGGTAACGTTTATGGCAACTCGATCTTACCAACAGTTGCCTGGCTTGATAAATTATTGATATATTCTGGCTGGATATACTGTAGTACGTATGGTGCTGCCCTGAAGTATGGAAAACCTACCAGTTTATCTATACTAAATTAATGATTTCTGTTTTTTACCATGAGTTTACCAATTTCATTCTACGTTTTGACAGTGTTTACCAATTATGTCTTCCTTTTTTTTCAATATTTGCTGGTCGTTGTGGGAAAGTAAAAATTATTATACAAATAAATTAAATATAGTAGTCAGAGAGGAGGTAGGCGTCTGTGGTGTAGGGTAATGATGGGTGAGAGAGGGAGAAGGGGAGAGAGAAGGGAACAAGGGAGAGAGGGGGAGAAGAGCTAGGGAGAAGGGAACACCACCACAACCAAGGAGGTTATACAGTGAGTCAACCGCTCCAAACACACACACACACACACTAGCCCTGTTCACCTAGCAGTAATAAGTAGGTACCCGGCTGTAAGAGCAAGGATAGCAACCTTGTAGGCTGGAGGAAGATGTATTGATGTAACAACACTGACTGCCTTAATGACCAACACCATAATTATGTCATATGAGTCGATAGACATAAAGCCCAAATTCATCATCATCACACACTAGTCGCTACACAGGACATGTGAAGCTGCCGGGGAGTGGGGACTAGGGCGAGACCGACTGGGGACTGGGGACCTGGGAGGTTGGGAGTAGGACTGGGACCATCATTGGGGCCAGGGGCCTCTGGGAGGCTGGGAGGACTGGCTGACTGGCTGTCAGGCTGTGGCCCGGTATCAGTTTGTGTGTAGCGTGTGAGGGGGAAGGTTCATCACGCCACTTTTGGCATTCCACAGTGAGACTTAAATTTTTCATCGCTCTTGGTTTTTAAAAGGTAAATAAACCCAACATGTTATAGACTCCTAGCTGTATAATATGACAACACAATTTGATGATAAACAGTTGTATTGATGGCCACTGAGTACAAATTGCTTCGTATATTTGGGTAGTGAAACATTGTAAGTCAGTAAAACTCGCAAATCGTTTTCATGTAAGTTTTATTCTGTCGTAACTTAACAGTGTTAAGTACGGTAACTAGCCCAAGATAATTCAGACTCGTTCAACGTTACTGATGCTGTTGAATTATCCACAGTACTTATTAATAACCAACCCCCTTGCAAACCATCATTACTGTACACTCTCAATCCTAAATTTGTATCCAGGTCTTGTTGAAGTTTCGAATAATTTGACATACTGGTGAACCAATTTACAACGCTTATCCTGTTTCATATTTGCTTGAGTTCGCTTATTTAATACTCGATCACAGGCTATTAGAATCAAGCCTGGGATACCTATTTTGGATCGTGACTGCATGTACTGTACGTTGGGATTAGTGATTGGTACGACAAGTGTTCAGCTTCAAAATTTGTCCACAGCGAGAGGCTTATAATTAACCTTGATAACCTTTCACTCCACTTTAATTATAAACAGATGTGTGTGTCTGCTATGAAATATCACGTGCCAATCAGAACACAGAGTAAAGACTGATTTACATTAGGCTATACCATCACGTCACATCAAACTAATATTTCTTCCCTGTAAACAAATAGACATGTACTACAAATGACAACAAGAATTCGTACACACACTGTTGTTTTCAAAGGTTTACAACAGATAGAAAATGTAAGACAACGTAACTGCAATACAACATTATTAATTATTGCGTTTATTGTTTTGCAGTCTTTGAGTTACTTGGTAGACCATTCATTGCAGTACTTCCAGATTAATGACCTCTCTTTCCATATAGCCTGTGTAAGAACTCTTGTGGCCAACCGTACATACTACACTGTCACGTCACATCACGGCACATGAAAGAATCAGTCTTTATCAAGGGACCCTGTGTTGTTGTAAGAATATTGAAGGTAAATGAGTACTTCAAACATTGCCACGAAACACACACACACACACACCAAGGCCTATATGAAAGGAGCTTGTTTTCGCAGCATAGATAGGATAGGAGGAATAGGCAGAAACCTCCCAATTCCCATACACGATCACAGGGTCCTTAACAGAAGTAAACTTACACCAACATTGTAGTGCATAATATCGTCTATGATGTAGTTATAGTGTATATATGCACTGTATGGGGTCTTAACCTTATATGTTTCTTATGTAATGAAGCTCTCCCAAGGTTAAAACCACCACCACCACTGTCTGCCAAACTAATTGTAGTCACACTGGTTTTGAATTCTCTCTCTCTCTCTCTCTCTCTCTCTCTCTCTCTCTCTTAAGGGACCCAGTGATGTAGATAGAATATTGGAGGTTAGATAGTCCTCCAAATATTGTCACGAAACACTAACTATATGGAAGGAGTTTGTTTCGTGGCATAGTCAGGTGGTATCAGAAGCCACCAGTTTTCATACACGATCACAGGGTCCTTATAATAGCACATTGTTTTGGGTGGTAAATCTGGAGCAAATGATTCCTCCAAACTATTCCAGGCAACAGGATAACAGTATTTTTCTTCATATGGTTCTATTTCCTGGCATACTTTGGAGGAATCAATGCACTCCAATGTACCAAAAGTATACTCTCCCCAAGGACCCTGTGATCGTGTATAAAAATAGAAGCCTTCCGATTCCTCCTGACCATGCCACGAAACATGCTCCTTCCCAATAGGTGTGTGTGTGTGTGTGTGTGTGTTTCGTGGCAATATTTGAAGGACACTCTTATCTCCAATATTCTGACTACATCACAGGGTCCATATTAAGGGGGTGCGGGTGTAGGGGACAGGGTTGGGGGGGTGCGGGAGTAGGGGACAGGGTTGGGGGGGGGGGTTGGGGGGTGCGGGAGTAGGGGGACAGGCTTGGGGTGGTTAGAAAGCCTGTCCCCTATTCCCACACCCCCCCCCCCTCCAAGCCTGTACCCCTACTCCCGCACCCCCCAAAACCCCCCCGCACCCCCCTAAACCCTCCCAAGCCTGTCCCCCTATTCCAGCATCCCCTTAAGGGTAGACAGACAGTGGGAGGATATGTGTCTGTTCTCAAGGACAACCAGAACGTCAAGAAGCCTGCTGTATTTAATTAAGGACTTTGTTATCGTGTATATGATAATTGAAGGCTTCCGATTTCTCCTGACCATGCCACGGAACACGCTCCTGCCATATTATACAGTAGGTGTGTGTGTGTGTGTGTGTGTGTTTCGTGGCAATATTTGAAGGACTCGTTTATCTCCAATTTTCTGACTACATCACAAGGTCCCTATATAAGCCTCTTGATTCTAGAAGATAAGCTGTCTATCGTCACCTTCACTATCTATTTTTAACCCCTGTTGACCGATCTCCCCCTTTTAGGACCCTGTGATCGTGTATGAAAATTGGAGGCTTCTGTTTCCTTCTGACTATGCCACGAAACAAGCTCCTTCTATATAGGTAGTGTTTCGTGGCAATAATTGAAGGACTCATTTGCCTCCAATTTTCTGACAACAATACAGAGTCCCTTAAGGCGGCAAAAAAAATTGACGCCTTAATTTAATATTCCATAAATAACTACATGGGCGACATACCACAACATTGGTGCCACGGGTTAGAAAAATACGCTAGCGAGCACCTATAGTTTCATTTTGTGGGGGTAACTATAGTATGTCTGTGTCGCCAGGTTACGCACTTTGACACTCTCTCCTACGCTTATGGATGACGATAGGACACTTCTGTTTGCATATTCTGGTGTGTGAAAACAATCTCTACAAACCCATAAGAACATATTTAACATTTGTCATACTTTAAAATATGAAGTGTTTCTGCGGTAGCCTAATACAGCCAGCCGTATTCTGGGATTGTGGTCGTAATGGGTTAACTATAATAAACTTTAAATTATAGACACGTGTTGATTCCTATAGTACTGCACAGGATAAGTGTTGATTCATATAGTATTGCACAGGATAAGACAGTGTTGTAATTGGTTCACTATATGTATGTCAAATGATTCGAAACTTCAACAAGACCTGGATACAACTTTTGGATTGCCAGAGTATATACATTAATTTTTTAACAGCAAACTTTTCTATGAATGTTGCTTGGGTAATACTTAAATCAGGCAACAGAACACTTCCTATACAGAACACTTCCCACACAGAACACTTCCCATACAGAACACTTCCTATACAGAACACTTCCTATACAGAACACTTCCCATACAGAACACTTCCTATACAGAACACTTCCTATACAGAACACTTCCTATACAGAACACTTCCTATACAGAACACTTCCCATACAGAACACTTCCCATACAGAACACTTCCCATACAGAACACTTCCCGTACAGAACACTTCCCATACAGAACACTTCCCATACAGAACACTTCCCATACAGAACACTTCCCATACAGAACACTTCCTATACAGAACACTTCCCATACAGTATTATATGTAGAAAACATCCATTTTTGAGGTCGACTGTATTATTATAAAGACCTCTTAAATAGTGGTGGTGTTGGTAGTTGTGGTTATAGGGGTGGTAGTAGTGGTGGTGGTAGTGGTAGAAGTTATGGTATTGGTGGTGGTGGTGGGTTTGGTAGTAGTTTTGGTAATGGAATAGTAGTAGTAGTAGTGGTGGTGGTAGTTATAATAGTAGTAGTAGTGGTGGTGGTAGTTATAATAGTAGTAGTAGTAGTAGAAGTAGTTATAATAGTAGTAGTAGTAGTAGTGGTAGTTATAATAGTAGTAGTAGTAGTTATAATAGTAGTAGTAGTAGTAGTGGTAGTTATAATGGTAGTAGTAGTGGTAGTTATAATAGTAGTAGTAGTAGTAGTGGTAGTTATAATAGTAGTAGTTGTAGTAGTGGTAGTTATAATAGTAGTAGTAGTGGTAGTTATAATAGTAGTAGTAGTAGTGGTAGTTATAATAGTAGTAGTAGTGGTAGTTATAATAGTAGTAGTAGTTATAATAGTAGTGGTAGTTATAATAGTAGTAGTAGTAGTGGTAGTTATAATAGTAGTAGTAGTAGTAGTAGTGGTAGTTATAATAATAGTAGTAGCGGTCGTTATAATAGTAGTAGTGGTAGTTATAATAATAGTAGTAGTAGTAGTGGTAGTTATAATAGTAGTAGTAGTGGTAGTTATAATAGTAGTAGTAGTAGTGGTAGTTATAATAGTAGTAGTGGTAGTTATAATAGTAGTAGTAGTAGTAGTTATAATAGTAGTAGTAGTAGTAGTAGTAGTAGTGGTTATAATAGTAGTAGTAGTAGTAGTGGTAGTTATAATAGTAATAATAGTAGTAGTAGTAGTGGTAGTATGGTTAACTCTGTACCATTATGTTTTCACCAACTTTCACGACACCAGTTTTTATGTTTGATATTACAGAAGGAAGGATGCAATGTCCGTCCGTGCTGTGAACTCAAAACATTCTCATTGTATTGGTGGTGGTGGTGTTGGTGGTGGTGTTGCCCTGCTTGTAAGAGGTGGATATTTTTTTTTGTCGCTCACGTGAGGTTCAGCAGACTGTATATATGTGTAGTAGAGGTGTATCAACTATAAGGAAAAGGGTCCTAGGTTAGTGGGTTGGTTGGTTGGTTGGTTGATAGTTAGTGGGTTGGTTGGTTGGTGGGTTGGTTGGTTGGTGGGTTGTTAGTTGGTGGGTTGTTGATTGGTTGGTGGGTTGGTTGGTTGGTGGGTTGGTTGGTTGGTGGGTTGTTGATTGGTTGGTTGGTTGGTTGGTTGGTGGGTTGGTTGGTTGGTTGGTTTGTAGTTAGTGGGTTGGTTGGTTTGTAGTGGGTTGGTTGGTGGGTTGGTTGGTTGATAGTGGGTTGGTTGGTTGGTTGGTGGGTTGTTGATTGGTTTGTAGTTAGTGGGTTGGTTGGTTGGTGGGTTGTTGATTGGTTGGTAGTTGGTGGGTTGGTTGATGGGTTGGTTGTTGATTGGTTGATAGTTAGTGGGTTGGTTGGTTGGTTGGTATATCTAAAAGTCCATAGGTTGGTTGGTTGGTATAACGAAAGGTTCATAAGGTGGTTGGTTGGTTGGTTGGTTGGTATAGCCGCCAGAGTGGTAGCCAAGTCCTGGACGCTTTTTCGGTCCCGAGTCAAACTGCTCAAACCATTTCTTTACTACATAACCTGCATGTCTGTTACCCATATAATATACAGTATTATATAAAATTCAGTTTGTTGTTTAATCCCCCCACCCCTACTCTTTATCTCTGTCTGACTCCCTCTACCATCCCTACCAGTTTGTTGTTTAATTAATCCCCCCATCCCTACTCTTTATCTCTGTCTGACTCCCTCTACCATCCCTTTTCAGTTTGTTGTTTAATCTCTCCATCCCTACTCTTTATCTCTGTCTGACTCCCTCTACCATCCCTACCAGTTTGTTGTTTAATCCCTCCCACCCCTACTCTTTATCTCTGTCTGACTCCCTCTACCATCCCTACCAGTTTGTTGTTTAATCCCTCCCACCCCTACTCTTTATCTCTGTCTGACTCCCTCTACCATCCCCAATGCTAACCTTGGTGCCATTTATAGAATCCTTCAGGGTTTGGTGTTGGGTTAAGGGGAGATTCTTTTTTGATTGGCAGATTGGAAGGATATAGATTCCTCCTAACTATGCCAGAAAACAGACGCCCTCAATGGTACTAATAGGGGGTCTGCATGTTTCGTGGTATACTTTGGAGGAATTAGAAACCTTCAATATCACCAACATAAGAATCTCTCCTTAAGTAGGAAATTCGGTGTTGGTATTTTGGAGCAACTGAATCCTCCAAACTATTCCAAGCAACAGAACACCATTATATTTGCTCTTCTGGTTCTGTTTCCTAGCATACTTTAGAGGAATCAAGGCACTCCAATGTAACAAAAGCGAATTACCACCTTAAGGACCCTGTGATCGTGTATGAAAATTGGAGGCTTCTGATTCCTCCTGACTATGCCACGAAAGCTCCTTCCATATAGGTGTGTTTGTTTCGTGGCAATATTTGAAGGTCTCATTTATATCCAATTTTCCTTCTACAACACAGGGTCCTTAAGGTGGTAGTTCTTTTTTGGTACATTGGAGTGCCTTGATTCCTCCAAAGTATGCTATGAAACAGGACCAGAAGAGCAAAAATAATGGTGTTCTGTTGCTTGGAATAGTTTGGAGGATTCGGTTGCTCCAGAATTACCAACACAAAACTTCCCCCTTAAGTAAAGAATCAGTAATATTCATCTGACATTGGCTGGAGTCTAAAATCCTTTGGCGACCAACCCAGTATATATATTATGTAAGACTAATGCAATTGTTGGTTCAGGTTCAGGAATGTTTACCTCCAGACAAGACCATGCACGTGATGTAGTAAAATAATTTGTGGGTTAGTGAGTCCTTCAAATATTTGCCACGAAACACACACACACACACACCTACTGTATATGGAAGGAGCTTGTTTTGTGGCATAGTCAGGAGGAATCAAATGCCTCCAATTCTCACACACAATCACAGGGACCTTAACTAAAGAAAACTATTGTACTTCTATATTATTATTATTTATTATTATTATTATTATTATTATTATTATTATGGTGACAACTAAACGGGTCTATAAACAAGTCAGTCCAGTCAGTCAGTCAGCCTCAGTCAGTCAGTCCACCCAGGCTCAGTCACCCACCCAGCCAGTCAGTCAGTTAGCCAGTCCAGATAAACCAAATAAGTGTGACTGTTTCCGATAACATAATGATTATTCTATGAGCCATACTCTTACAATATGATGGTGTGTTGGGATTAGGGATGAGAGTGGATTAGGGATGAGAGTGGATGAGGGTGGATTAGGGATGAGAGTGGATTAGGGATGAGAGTGGATTAGGGATGAGAGTGGATTAGGGATGAGAGTGGTGTGTTAGGATAGAATTTAGGGTTGGTGTGTTGGGATGGGGATTAATAGGGTGGATGGGATGGGATAGAATTTAGGGTGGAGTAGGGATTAGGGTTGGAGTGTTGGGATGGGGATTATTAGGGTGGATGGAATGGGATAGAATTTAGGGTGGAGTAGGGATTAGGGTTGGTGTGTTGGGATGGGGATTAATAGGGTGAATGGGATGGGATTGAATTTATTAGAGTGGAGTAGGGATTAGGATTGGTGTGTTGGGATGGGGATTAATAGGGTGGATGGGATGGGATAGAATTTAGAGTGGAGTAGGGATTAGGGTTGGTGTGTTGGGATGGGGATTAATAGGGTGAATGGGATGGGATTGAATTTATTAGAGTGGAGTAGGGATTAGGGTTGATGTGTTGGGATGGGGATATATAGGATGGGTGGGATGGGATAGAATTTAAGGTGGAGTAGGGATTAGGGTTGGTGTGTTGGGATGGGGATTATATAGGGTAGATGGGATAGGGGATAGGGATTTTAGATATTTTACATTCAATTTCCAGACTACATCACATGGTCCCATAAATAATTAAGAAGAGAAATGCCTTGTTAAAACTTAAGAGGGCTTCTGATTCCTCTAAATTATGCCACACACACACACTCTCTCTCTCTCAGGTAACGTAATACAAGGTCAGGTAACGTAATACGAACAAACAGAATAACACGGGCAAACGTGCAGTTACCCAACCGAAATAGTCTAAAGGTTTTTTATGTTAACGCTCGCAGCATCCATAACAAATTCACAGATCTAGAGGAAATAACGCTCACAGAAAATTATGATATAATCGGCATTACAGAATCGTGGCTAAATACTGAAAATAGAGACTTCCTAGCAGAGTATAAAATTCCTGGCTATACAATATTTGAGAAAGGTCGAACTAATAAAAGGGGAGGCGGAGTACTATTATATATTAAAGATGACCTCAAACCGATCCTATTATCAAAGCCCCATATCGCTAACGTAGACACACTATATATACTCATTAGAAATAAATTCGGGATGAAACTTTTGTTAGCCTTATTATACAGACCCCCAGCTCAACCAGTACAAACCGACCGTGATATCTATGAACAAATTAACGAGATGAGTAACACGCAAGAGGCCGTAATTCTTGGCGATTTTAATTTACCAGTAACAAAGTGGGGAGAACCATTATCAGCTCACTATGGTCAAGACCTTTATAATAACTTACAAGAGAGCTCTCTTATCCAATTTGTTAATAGTCCAACTCGTGGAAATAACGTTCTTGACCTAGTATTTGCAACAAAAGAAGACTTGATAGCGAATATTAACGTGGGTGATGAGTTTACTAATAGCGACCACCGCATAATCACTTTCAGTATAAATTTCAATAGAAGCGAAATAAATTACAGCTACGAAAAAATCCCCGACTTTAGAAAAGCTAATTTTCACCAACTCAGAGCGATACTAAAAGATACCGATTGGAAATGTCTGCGAGACACTATTAACATTAATACACAATGGAACTTTTTCACTAATGCGTACGCAAAAGCGGTCAAAGATAGCATACCGTTAAAAAACCGACGTTCAGCACAAAACTTAAAGCCCAAGTGGTGGAGTAAAGAGATAGCCGACTGTTTACGCGCCAAAAAGAACGCCCATAATAGAGTAAAAATCACAGACGACAATAACGAGCGGGCCAAGTTTTCAGACTTACGAAGAAAAGCCAAAAAGTTAATCAAACAGAGTAAAAAGGCCATTGAAAAACACGTTGCAAATCAAAGTAAGACAAACCCGAGAGAGTTCTACAGTTATATTCGGCATAAGAAAGTACTCACGTCAACTATCGGACCACTACTTGATGAGAATGGGGACTTTACTACAGATGAAGAGCGAATGAGTGGTATCCTTAACACTTTCTTTGCATCAGTCTTTACTACAGAAAACCCGAACGATATACCAGCAGTAACAACAGTCCAAAATGAAAATACCGAGGTATTAAGTAATATCAGCATAACTGAAAGTGACGTAATAAAATGTATTGATAAATTAAATGTAAATAAGTCACCTGGGCCAGACACGATCTCCCCTCGCGTATTAAAGGAAGCAAAAAGCGAAATAGTAAAACCTCTGACTCTGCTCTTTAACTATTCTTTACACACTGGAACAATACCTGACGAATGGAAACTCGCTAACGTAACACCAATATTTAAAAAAGGCAGCAAATCCCTACCTAGTAACTATCGCCCTATCAGCCTAACCTCAGTCGTATGCAAAATGCTAGAGACAATCATACGAGATAAACTTACAAATCACTTAGAGGAAAACAACTTACTTAGAGACACTCAACACGGTTTTCGTAACAAACGCTCTTGCCTAACGAACCTATTAGACTTTTTAAATGACATTTTCAATGAATATGATAAGAGTAAAGCAGTAGACATAATTTATCTAGATTTCCAAAAGGCCTTTGACAAAGTTCCCCATAAACGCTTAATATCTAAACTAAAATCACACAGAATCCAAGGCGATACCGTAAGATGGATAGAGAACTGGCTAAGAAACCGAAAACAACGCGTGGTAATAAATGGAAAATCTTCTAGTTGGACAGGCGTTACAAGCGGGGTGCCACAGGGGTCAGTTTTAGGGCCAATCCTATTCCTAGTTTACATAAACGACATAGACGAAGGCCTCTCATGCATAATATCGAAGTTT
>JAWQEG010005183.1:0-44870 GCA_033782935.1 Petrolisthes cinctipes
ACACACACAGGCAACTGACGGAGGGGACGAAAGACGGAGGGAAGGAGGGAGGAATAGATGGAGTTTGGTAGGGGAAGGTGAGGGAGAGAGAGAGGGAGGGAGGGAGGGAGGGAAAGATGGAGTTTGGGGGGGAAGAAGGGGAAGACGGAGGGAGGGAAAGACGGAGGGAAGATAGAGGAAAGAATAGACAGAGTTGGGGAGGGAGGGAAAGATGGAGGGAGAAGGGAGGGAGGGAAAAGGGGAAGGGACTAAGGGAGGGAAAGAGTGTGAGGGAGGGAAAGACGGTGAGGGGAGAGGGAGGGAAAGGGAAAGGGGGAGGGGAGAGAGGGAAGGAAAGAGGGTGAGAAAGTGAGAGAGATAATTTATTTTACTCGAGAGAGACATAATAATAATGCAGATAAAAAGTTACACAGATATAGACCACAAAAAGATAATTATTGAACTAGATACATACAGTAGTTAATTCGTTGCATCGATAACAAGACGACCAGGAATATTCGTTTTGTAACCCACTACTCGTTTTGTAACCCACTGCTCGTTTTGTAACCCACTGTTCGTTTTGTAAGCCACTGCTCGTCTTGTAACCCACTACTTGTTTTGTAACCCACTACTTGTTTTGTAACCCACTACTCGTTTTGTAACCACTGCTCGTTTTGTAACCCACTGTTCGTTTTGTAACCCACTGCTCGTTTTGTAACCCACTACTTGTTTTGTAACCCACTGCTCGTTTTGTAACCCACTGCTCGTTTTGTAACCCACTGCTCATTTTGTAACCCACTGCTCTTGTTGTAACCCAATGCTCGTTTTGTAACCCACTGCTCATTTTATAACCCACTGCTCATTTTGTAACCCACTGCTACGTTTTGTAACCCATTTTTTTTTTTTATATGTTCCGACACTGGACATAGGCTTAATCAAGCCCGTTACCGTGGCCCAGGTCAACTGCTCCTCGCACACACACACACGTCACGACTTCCGAACTGGTACCCAGCCACAGAAGGAGGGAAGTGAGGATAATTCTCAAATACTGCAGCTGTTATGGTACCAGCGAGGGGTGTTTTTACGACGTTCGGTGGCCTTATAGTTAGTGCCTGACACTCAAATCGGAAGAGCAAATATTCTCAGGCCCTCTCCTGAGAGGATCGATCTACCGACCTCTAGGTTACGAGTCCAGAACACTAACCACTCGGCCACCTCTCCTCGTTTGTAACCCACTGCTGAGACCCGTCACTTTATATGTTTATGTATTTTACTGGGATATATCTGGAGATCCATGCTAAGAATAAAAAAGTTTCATATGAATTGTGACATTTATGCTTAATATATGATAGTTCTTCCTCTCTCCATAATATTCTTGATATCTGTTTAATTTGTTTATTAGTTTGTTTGTTGTTTCTCTCTCTTTATCTCTTCCCTCCCTAAAAAAAAAAAAATGAAAATAAAAATAAAAGTATAAAAGAATAAAAATGAAAATGAAAATAATAATAATGATAATAATAATAATAATAACAATAATAATAATAAAAATAATAATAATAATAATAATAATAATAATAATAATAATAACAATGATAATAATAATAATAATAATTGAAATAATAATAATAATAATAATTGAAATAATAATAATAATAATAATAATAATAATAATAATAATAATAATAATGATAATTTGTAAAATGGAGAGGAGAAGGAAGGTGGATGACGGGAACAAGAATGGGAAAGGGAATAGAAAGGGGGAGGGGAACGAGTCGTAGAGAAGGGGGGAGGGGGGGAGATGTGGGGTAGGGGGAAGGAGGGGGGGAGGGTTCTAAAGACACGGACTGGCAGCCAAGCGGGACACGGTGGCACGGGCGCCCCCCCTAAACCCCCCCACACCCACCCATCCCTTTTACCTTTCCCCCTCCCCCCCCCCAGTCCAGTCCCGTCCCATCCCCCTCTCTTCCTCACGCTTTCAACTTACCCCCCCTCCCCCCACTCTCTCTCTCTCTCTCTCTCTCTCTCTCTCTCTCTCTCTCTCTCTCTCTCTCTTCTCTCTCTCTCTCTCTCTCTCTCTCACAAATACACATACACACACACACACACTCCCATTCACCCTCCCTTCTCTCAGTTTCCTCTCACCCTCCCTCACACACACACACACACTCTCTCTCTCTCTCTCTCTCTCTCTCTCTCTCTCTCTCTCTCTCTCTCTCTCTCACACAGACACACTCCCATTCACCCTTCCTTCTCTCAGTTTCATCTCACCCTCCCTCTCGCTCACACACACACACACACACACACTCTCTCTCTCTCTCTCTCTCTCTCTCTCTTCTCTCTCTCTCTCTCTCTCTCTCTCTCTCTCTCTCTCTCTCTCTCACACACTTCCATTCACCCTCCCTTCTCTCAGTTTCCTCTCACCCTCCCTTCCTCACACTTCCTTCACATTTTGCACTCCCACTCCTCCTGCACCCTCCCACTCACTTTACCCTCTCATATTCCCACTCAGAATATTCATTGACTCATCCTACTCCACCATTTACACGGAATCACTCTCATCACTCGTCTTTCCCTCTCATTACCTCACCACTCTCACGATCCCTCTTTTTTTTTATATTGGGCACTCCACTCCCTTTCCCCTCTCACCATCTCACATCCCTCCCTCCCTCTCACCCTTCCTTCTTGCACTAGCCACTCACGATTCACTCTCACCATCCCACTACTCTTTTACTTTTTCCCTCTCGCATTTTACACTCAAACTTTCCTCTCATCCTCCCCATCATTACTCATTCATCTCACCAGTAACATCCTTTAATAAACTAACAATCAGAAGGAAGGAAGAGAGATAAAGTAAATAAAAAATATATATAGGAGAGGAACGAATAAAGAATACGAATTGCATGCAGCAAATAAAGAAGACAAAATAAAAAAGGAAGAAAGGAAGGAAAGAACACAAGAAGAAAGGAAGACAAGAAGGAAGGAAGAAAGAAAGGAAATAAAGAACACGAAATAAATGCAGAAATCAAAGAGTACAGGAAGGAAGGGAGGAAGGAAGGAAGGAAATGAAGAACACCAAATGAATGCAGGAAACACGGATGACAGGAAGGAAGGACGAGGAAAGGAACGCACTGCATAGATTTCCTTCCTGTGATGAATCCATGAATGAAAAATGAGTGTCCGCTGACCATGAATGAGAGGATGTGGAGAGAAGAAAGACTCATTTGTGAATGACGGAAGGAAGGAAGGAAGGAAGGAAGGAAGGAAGCAGGTTGGAAGACGGGAGGGAAGGAAGGAAGGAAGGAAGGAAGGAAGGAAGGAAGGAAGGAAGGAAGGAAGGAAGGAAGGAAGGAAGGAAGCAGGTTGGAAGACGGGAAGGAAGGAAGGAAGGAAGGAAGCAGGTTGGAAGACGGGAAGGAAGGAAGGAAGGAGACAGTTTGGGAGAAAAAAAGGAAGAAAGGAAGCAGGATATAAGACGGGAAGGATGGATGGAAGCAGGTTGGAGGAAAGAGGGAAGGAAGGAAGGAAGGACAGAAGGAACAAGTGTAAGAGAGATATTACTATACAGGATACAACTATGAATTCCAAAGAGCGATCCCAAGATGAATTAAATAACTATAGTGTTTAGTATAATTTTTTTTCTTTCCCCAGTAAAAATGCACTAGAGATCCCTGCCAGCCTCTGCAACATTTTAAATACGCAGTGAATTGATGCCAGACTTCTTGCATTGCAGTTGAATTGGTAGTTGTGCAAGGCTAAATATCTTGAGTAGGTTTGTTGTGTTTTGATTTATATTATCTGAAATTATCTTAGACATTTGACAAGGGAGCCAATGGTTACAAAATAAGTGCACTGTCAATATATAATCCCAAATATTACAGAGTCGTCGTTTTTTATGAGATAATTAACTTAAAAATCAAGAACTAATAATCATATATATACAACATTAAGAAAGCCGAATGAATTACCAGAGGAAGTAAAGGATGAATGAGTGGTAGTACTAACGGAAGCAACATGCAAGGTAGAGATAGAAGGTGTACCCAAGAATTTCGAGGTCAGATCAGCATATAACCTTTAAAGGAAAGCTTCTCATATTAAATAAAGATATTATTATTCAGAAATGATATGCAAAGCGGGTTCTTATTATAATGTACATCATATGATTATGCAAAGTTCATATGCTATTGATAGTACACTAGGACGGACGGTATATGCTATCAGAATATTGTGACGAGGACAAACCACCATGTGAGGAGGGAGCAGCCAGGGGTGGACGGAACCAAGGTGGCATCACTGGCTTTCCCCCTCACCAGGATACATTTATATGCTATTTTTTTTAGTTTACTATGCGTGCAAAATAAGACCTGTTTTTTTTTATCAGGCACTCCAATACACCAGCCAGAGAGAGCTGATCATTATTATATTATTATATAATATATCCTTGGTGATATATCGATATGATCAATCCGTATATGTACGAGTTAATGAGATACAAGGGGTATATCACCAGCTGAGATAAAACACATAATTTTCTCCATAAGGGATGTTTGCAGGAGCGGGTGCTGAGTGGAGGGAATGGTGAGGCGGCTGCGAGGAGGTCACCGCTGGGCTCTGAGTTCCGCTGGAGTTGACTCAGGTGTGCACTCCACCCAACTAATGGAGGAAGTCACTGACGGAACTAAGTGCCCGGCCTCGCACGCGGTCAACGCACGCACGCAACTACATACACCCTCCTCCAATCCTGCACACGCAATAAAACTCATATGGTACTCTATAGTTACGGATAATAATTTCTTTAAATTTTCCATGGTCCAAAGCCGTCACATCACAACACAACGTCAACAACAAATACATCCAACCCCTCCCTCCATAGAGCTGCTGGTTCCCACGCGTGCACCTGTCTGGCTACAAGACTCTAAAACCTCCTCATCCGCTCACATACACATACACACACAAACAGACTCACGCAATATCCTGGTTTTTCCCCAACACGGGCCATAAGACCCACTCACAACAGCCTGGTTGTCTCTTACACAAATACGAAATCGTATATTTGTGTGAGTTGTCGTCGAATGTTACATAAAATAGTCACACTGCACACAATGTTAGGAAGATAATTAGTTGTAGGTGAAATGGAGAATTACGATTAGAACAAATTGTGTCTAAAATCATACTGACACACACACAGAAATATAATACTGTAATAGAGGTTACACACACACACACACACACACACACACACACACACACACACACACACACACACACACACACACACACACGGCTGACGCAGCATGATAGGCAACTCTTTGACTGGCTGACTGATCTAACTGCAGCTGATCTGGATACCGTCTGTCTGAATGCCATTGTTCTGATTGCCAGTAATGTGAGTCTCGTTGAAATGATGGTTGGTAATCTATTTCCCATTGATCTGATTAACATACATCATAGTACTATTCTCTAATCTGACTGTCTTATAAATGCATGGTTTCTCTTATATCTTACTGTTTTGGTTTTATCTTAATTGCTTATCTTTAATCTGCTTAACAAAATGCTGATTATGTGAGTGTCGTTTCCATACTATGCCACAAAACAGAACAATAATAAAAATGTGCATAGCCTATACAGAAAGTTTGGAGGAATCAGTAGCATCCAATTCGTCCACAGCTGTACACGACCCCATCAACATGACTGCTGTTGATCTGATTGTCGTTGGTCTGATAGGCGACTGAGAGCTCTCTTTTCCATCTGACTGGAGAGAAGGCTTGCAACACACTAACAGTGATTGTGCAACCAGTCATGCAATGTTCACCCACGCCTCTCCCTTACCCCTCCTTTCCTCTCTGTCACACCTCGCTTCTCTGTCTCTCTCGCACATCACTTCTCTCTCTCTCTCTCTCTCTCTCTCTCTCTCTCTGTCACACATTGTTTCTCTCTCTCTTTCACACATTGTTTTTTTCTCTCCGTCACACATTGTTTCTCTTTCTCTCTCTCTGTCACACATTGTTTATCTCTCTCCCTGTCACACATTGTTTCTCTTTCTCTCTCTGTCATACATTGTTTCTCTTTCTCTCTCCCTGTCACACATTGTTTCTCTTTCTCTATGTCACACATTATTTATCTCTCTCCCTGTAGTACATTGTTTCTCTGTCTCCCTATCACATCTTGCTCCAAGTCACTGTCACACCAAAGCTCTTAGTTCTCTGACACCCTAAATATTCTTGGTCTCTGTTACACCATACCTTTCTACCTCTGTCACACCCTTTCTCTTTGTCTCTTTACCCTACCTCTTTGTCCTCTGCTACAATCACCATATCTCATCACTGTCACACCCTTCCTCTTTCTTTATTACCCTGTCTCCCTGTCTCTCTGTCCCCTTTCACACCACACCCTACCTCTCTCTCATACCCCACCTCTCTGTTATGGGGGTATATTGCACATTGTTTTGGATGGTAAATCTGGAGCAAATGACTCCTCCAAACTATTCCAGGCAACAGGATACCATTATTTTTCTTCATGTAGGTCTATTTCCTGACATATATACTTTGGAGGAATCAAGGCTCTCCAGTCTATCAAATATACTATCCCCTTAAGGAACTGTTATTATCTCTCACAAAATCCGTACAGATATTAAAGTACCAAATGATGTCTCCCAAGAATGTAAAACAAGCCCCAATAATTGATAACGTTCATTAATTCCGTGATAATCCTGGTGATAAGAAATATGATTCTGTATCAAGCGCTCAAAATGACTCACCTTTACCATCCTTGACAATATCGAGGGAAAAAAAAAAAGTTTCACACGATAATCAAAATATTTCCAGACTCAATTTTTCAAAAGGTTGTTAAAGGATGAAGGGGAAAAATAGTCTGGCGGCTTAAGCAGGGTAATAATTATCTTTGGTTGAACTGGAAGACTACTGATTCCTCCAAACTATGGCAGGACACAGACCACCTCGAAATACGTGTGTGGTTAACTTTTTTTTTTTTTTCTTTTTTTGCACAGTTTGGAGGATTACCTAGGCTCCAGTTTGGCCCACAAGAAAATCGGGTTGAGGTCATAAACGACGAAGCTTCACGAGTCATTCATTATCCTTTTAAAAACTTTCATCGTGCCAGGCTGAGGGTAATGAGGGAATGGAGGGGTCGGCTTGAGTGCTTTAATGAAGGGGGTAATTCACTTTTGTTACATTGGAGTGCCTCGATTCTTCCAAAGTATACCAGGAAACAGAACCAGAAGAGCAAAAAATAATGGTGTTCTGTTGCTTAGAATTGTTTGGAGGAATCAGTTGCTCCAGATTTACCACCCAAATGTGCATGGAGTGGGTTGTCTGCATGGGAGAGGGAAGTAAGTGTGAGAGTGAAGATGCGAGGAACGTGAGAGAGTTGAGGGGATTGAGGAGTGAGTTGATGGGAAAAAGGACAGAGTTGAGGGGATTGAAGAGAGAGTTGAGAGGATTGAGGAGTGAGTTGAGGGGACCGAGAAGAGAGTTGATGGGAATAAGGTGAGAGTTGATGGGAATAAGGAGATAGTTGAGGGGAATGAGGAGAAAGAAATTGAACGATAAAGTCATGAGAGGAAGAGAAGGGGAGAGAGTAATGGGAGAATGTTGAGAGAAGAAAGTTTGTCAGTAGACGGATATCAGACGGACACAGTGAGGGAAAGACGATGTACAGGGGAAATAGGATGTGGTTTGGGGGATCGAGTGGGTGAATGACGTCAGCTTCTCAAATTTCCCGTTTTTTATCCAGCCTAAGTTTGCACCCCATCATTGCTAGTCTTTTTCCCTTCACGAAATCTGATCTTTCTTTACTCCTCCAGTCTCAGTCGATGCCTGTACCCTCTCCACACACTCTCTTTCTCTGTGCCTGCTCTGCTTGCATTCCACTCCTCTTTTCACTTGTGTGCTTTTCTTTTGATGTACCCAACTTCCTCTCTCCCTGCTTGCCACTCTTTTCATTCTCACTATACCTATTATTAGTGCTTCTGTCCCTACCCTACCTCTCTACCTCCCATCCTTCCCCACCCTCTACTCCCCTCTGCCCTTCTAAGTTCTTCTCCCCCTCACCTGCTCCTGATCTCTTTCTACCACCCTGTCACCTGCACCCCCCCCACCCCACACACACTCCTCCTACTGTCTCCCCTCACCTCCAACCCCTAATAAAGGCCACCGTAATGGAGGCCACGAGCCATAATTACCCTCATCAGCGCCTCATTACTTACCTCATTATGGGTGTGCTCGCCTTGTCTTCTCAACATTCTCTCCTCTCCCCTCCCTTCCATCCTTCTCCTTCTCTTCCTCCTCCGTTTCCTCCTCCTCCTCCTTCACCACCATCCTACTCCTCCATTTCACATCTTCCCAATGCCCCCTCACACCATACATAATTATTAATATTATCACATCTCTCATCCCTTTTACATCTTACATCCATTGAACTTATATTTTCTCTAGTACCTCATGTCTCTCACAAACTCTCATTCCCCTTATAATTCTCCTCACCTTTCACACACCCTTCATCTCACTGATTGTGTTTCATTTCTATCATACTTCTTCTCATTCTTGATCACTACACCCTTCACCTCTCTGTCAACCCCTCATTACCCTTATTCCACCTTCCATCTATCAAATAAGTATGTGATTTAGCCAAAGTTTTTGTTGTTTTGGTACAATTTAAAGGAATTTGATATTATTATTTTTAAGTATTATTAGAAATATTACTATTAATATTAAATTACTGTTACTACTATAAAGTAATATTACTACTGTAGTTTACTGGCAGCTTTTCCAATGACAATCTACGGGAACACCTCACCACCTTCACTCCTCTCCTTACACTTCACTCTTTCACCCTGCTTTATTATAGGTTCTCTCTCTTTTTGGTCCCATCTCAATTTCTCTCTCGATCTTTGCCCCCCCCCCCCCCCCCCCGCTATCTCTCTCTTTCTCTCATACGAAACATGGAATAATATAATTTTAATCGCTTTACATCTAAACGATTTTGAGCACCATAAGAAAACTGTCCACTGTTCACTACTCATTCAAAAACACAAAGTACGATAAGATGCCAAGGGTACTTACTGTTCATAGCTAACACATCAACCATCATGACACCGAGCATTGTAGCAGCATACAAATAATAACCAATGCATCGCTACTGAATCCTCCAAGCAACAAGGAGAAACAGATAGTACCACAGTATACGAATAAGAGACATGTTTTGTAGACAGGTTTGGAGGAATTAGCAACTTCTAATTTTGCACAACACAATAAATTACTCCCTTCAAAGATGTAGTCCCCAGTGATGTAGTCCTAAAATTTGGGTTAAAACGATTCCTTCAATTATTGCTACGAAACACCACCTATATGGAAAGAGCTTGTGTTGTGGCATAGTCAGGAGGAATTAGATGCCTTCAATCTCATACACGATCACAGCGTCCTTACTTAAAAACCTTATAATTCTCTCCAAAATAGATAACTTCTTTCATATCCTAGCCCTTCTGAATCCCGATACCCGAGCCTGCCTGACAGTCTCGTCCACACACCCTGGATGTCCTGCGGCTTCTCTCGTCCGGCTGAACTTGTGCCACGACCCCCACTCCCCCACACCTGCTGGGGACCACGAGTATCGGGTGTTAGGCAGGTTCTCTTACACCCATCTAAACACCTCCCACCACATTCACACTCTTCCTGAATATCCTCCTACCTACACTTCAATCACTCTACCTGTCAATCCTATAGGCCCAACCTTTCCTCCACGCTATTTTTTCGTTGCATCCTTCTACTGTCTCTTCCTCTCCTACTTTCTTCTCCACTCCCAGTTTTATCTACTCCTTCCACTCTCTCTTTCTGCTCTACATTTTATCTTTCACTTCCTCTCTCTCTACTCGTTCTGTTTACTTTTTCCACTCATTTCTCCTCTAATCAAGTCTCCTAAATCCACATAAATTCTTTCTCCTCTCCTCTATCTGTATACTCCTTTCACTTCCTCTCACTGACACATGCACCTACGAAGGGGAAATGTTGAATCCTAAAATATGTGATACAAAACATGCAGATCCTCAACTCTTATCTTGTTGCCCAGCACAAATTTGGAGGATGCAATTGCCCTCCATACAGATATTACCCTTCAAATCCTCTCTCTTCCCAGCCTCTTGTTCCTTCCTCTGGCACACTCACAAGTTATTAATTTATGAAGAGTTATGGCCTTTTCGTGACGAGTTCTAATTTATGACGAGACATAGCACCTAGTTACTGTTATGTTACTCCTTTTATGATGTTTTATTACGTGTTGTTAATGCTATTGTATATCGTATTTTGTTATTGTCATTTCACATATTGTTCCTGATCTACTAAGTGATGTTATTGTTCACTTACATACTGTTGATATAATTATGTTCAGTGGTTATCATAATGTTTGTTGTTTTTGTAATGGAATGTGTTTTTTATCATCTAATTGCAATTTAATATTTCCAAACCACGAGTTACTGATATAAATATGAGTCATTATTGTTTTAAATTATTATATCTACCATTATGTAACTTCTACAATTTTTTTTTCATTTTACTCCCTCTCCGTCACCCCCGATCCTCCTCCTCTTTGCTACTTCTTTTCATTTGTCTCTCTCTCTGTCTCTCTCTGCCTCTCTCTCTCTCTCTTTCTCTCTCTCTCTCTCTCTCTCTCTCTCTCTCTCTCTCTCTCTCTCTCTCTCTCTCTCTCTCTCTCTCTCTCTCTCTCTCTCTCTCTCTCTCTCTCTCTCTCTCTCTCTCTCTCTCTCTCTCTCTCTCTGGTCACGATCTACCGTAATAATATAACATTTAGTTAGCCTCACCTCCATCCCCCCTCACCCTCCAGTCTCTCCCCACCACCTTGTCTCCTCTCCCCCTCTCCTTCTCCCTCCTGGCTATACCTATCAAGTCAGTCCTATCACACTCTCCTCTCCTCTCCTCTCCTCTCCTCTCTTCTCCTCTCCACTCCTCATTTTCTACCCTTTTTCTCATCTCTTCTCCTCCCTTCATTCCCTCCCATTCCTTCTCTTCATCCCTCTCCTCTCCTCTCTTCTCCTCTCCACTTCTCTCCACTCCTCATTTTCTACCCTTCCTCTCATCTCTCCTCATTCTATTCCCACACTTCTCCTCCCTCCATTCCCTCCCATTCCTTCTCTTCATCCCTCTCCTTTCTTCTCTTCTCTCCACTCCATATTTTCTACCCTTCCCCTCATCTCTCCTCATTCTATTCCCACACTTCTCCTCCCTCCATTCCCTCCCATTCCTTCTCTTCATCCCTCTCCTTTCTTCTCTTCTCTCCATTTCTCTCCACTCCATATTTTCTACCCTTCTCCTCATCTCTCCTCATTCTATTCCCACACTTCTCCTCCCTTCATTCCCTCCCATTCCTTCTCTTCATCCCTCTTCAGTCCCATCCGTCACTCACCACACCCATATCTACTTTATATCTTACTCCTTCCCTCTCAATCCCCACCCATCCCTTTTCTCCTATTCCTCACCAGCCATTTTCTTTTTCCATTCTCCTTCCCATTTCCCTCTCCCTTCTTTCCTTCCTTCGCCTGTCTTGCTGTCACCCACTTTGTCCTTTCCTCTTCTTCCCTCCTGACTGTACTAAGAGTTGTAAGAGTGGTTTGTACTTATGGAGGTCATATTTTGTGAGGACGAATGATAGGGCTTCTAACTCCTTCAAACTATGATGTTAAACAAACCCTAACTCAGTAACAGAGGCAATAGTATTTGTTCCTGTCATAGCTTCGAGGAATCGTCAACTTTTCAGTTCACCCCCAAACTTGGGAAATGAAAAACTGACCCTCAATAAAGTGAGAAAAAGATTTGATGAAGGTGACTTGGACCTTGGCTTGGTAAATAAGAACTTATATTGATATATAATTTAAAAAAAAAAAATCGAAGATAGACCTAGTACATAGGAACTGAAACAATGACCTAGTAATTGAGAAAATATAATCATGGTAAATGAAAATCATCTGGAAAACTACGAAAAACTAGAAATGAGAAAAACTACTTAAGTATTAAAAAAAAAGGTACTTTTAAGTACTGTAAAAGAAAATAAGAGAAGAAATTATTAATACATAAAAAAAAAAAATGGACCAGGAAAATATAAACGACCTGATAAATAAATTCAACATACAAATGAAAAGAAAATATAAATAGAAAAGGACTTGGTAAATGGAGAAGAACCTGTCACATAAAAACAGGCCCCAGTAAATTAGAAAAAGTACCTTGTTCCTGAGTGAGGACCTTATTTTTTGTAGCGGGGACGAGGACGGTACCTGGTAATGACTAAGGAGCCCTAAATCACCCACCTGTCCTCAGGGGGCGTCAGAAGACCAACAGGTAAAGTGGGTAATGAAAGAGACGAGGAGGGGGGGAGGAGGAGGAGGAGGAGGAGGAGGAGGAGGAGGTGGTGGGAGAAGAAAGAGGAGGAGAAGGAAGAGGAAGAGGAAGAGGAAGAGGAGGAGGTGGTGGTGGTGGGATGAGGATGATGATGAGAAGGAGGTGGGATGAGGAGGAGAAGGATGAGGTGGTGGGATGAGGATGAGGAGGAGGAGGAGGTGGTGGGATGAGAAGGAGGTGGTGGTGGGATGAGAAGGAGGAGGAGGAGGAGGAGGTGGAGGTGGGATGAGAAGGAGGAGGAGGAGGAGGAAGAGAGATGAGGGATAGCGAGGGAGACGAATAGGAAGGTAGAGAAGGAGGGTAATGAGTGAGACGAAGAGAAAGAATGAGGGATGAGGGACTGGGACTGAGAATGATAGAAAGGGGGCGAAGAAAGAGACGACGAATAGAATGGGAAAAATAGAAGGGACGTGCGTGAAGAGGCATAGGGTAGGGAAAGGAAACTGAAGGGAAGAGAGATGATGTGTAGATATATAAAGGGAAGGAAAGGGAATGGAAGGGAAGAGAGATGACGTGTAGATGTATATAGGGAAGGAAAGGGAATGGAAAGGAAGAGAGATGATGTGTACTGTAGATGTATACAGGGAAGGAAAGGGAATGGAGGGGAAGAGACAGTGAAAGAGGAAAAGAGTAGGCATGGAGAGAAAACTGGAGAAGAAATATGACAGTAGAGGGAAATAATAAAGCTAGGGATATGGAAAGGAGGAAAGAGAGAGAATGAAATTGAAGGGATAAGAAAGAGGAAATGAAATTGGGGAATAGAATTAGAAAAGAAGAAGGAAAGAGAAAGAAAAATAGGTAGGAAAGAGAGACTGTGAAAATAGTTAATAAAATGACAGAGGAAGAGGAGTGTAAAAAGAAGCAAGAAAGAGCTGAAATGGCAAGAAGTAAAAAATATGGAACAACGAAAAAGTGAAGAAGAAGAAGAAATGGAAGGAGGAGGAGAAGGAGGGAGAGTAGGGATGGGGGAATAAGTAGTGATGGAGTAGCCTGTTTGCGTTCTATTAAGGTTATGAGTGATGGGGGAGAGTGAGAGGAAAGAGGAGCAAGGGGGGGGGTAGTGGGTAGGGGAGAGGAGGATGAAGTAAGGAGTAGAGAGGAAATGAGGGAAAGAGGAGGAAGAAGTGATGGCAGAGAGAAAGAGGAAGCAGGAGTTGAGGAAACGTGAAGGGGGAAGTAGGAATTATTAAACTAAAAATGAGGAGAGTGAGATGTGTGGTTTTAAAAAGAAGGATGTCATATGGAGGAAATGGGAAGAGAGACTGAAGACGTTCTCATACAACGGAGTGAAAGAATATCATAGAGTTTTAAACCTTAAAAAAAAAAAAAAAACTCGATGTTATATACGTTGCATTAGCAGAAATGAACTCTTTCTTTTTTTGAAGTGTTTATTTGTATATTAAGTTTACCTTTAAAAAGCAATAATTCGAGACAAGTATCCTTGAGGACAATGAAGGGAGTAATTGATTATATTGTCGGTAAATGGAAGGCTACTGATTTCTCCAAGTTATGCTAAGAAACAGACTACCTCAATAGCCTATACAAGTACGAGACTAGTTTTGTAGCAGCAGGGAAGAATCAGTAGCCATCCAAATTTTTCCAAAAGTATTATCCTTTTACAGGGGTATTGTATTGTATTGGAGTCTACTGATTACTTTCAACTATGCAAGATAATAGAATTCTTCAGTTAAGGTGCTGTTTTGTGGAACACTTTGGAGGAATCAACAGTATTCAACTCGCCCTCACCACCCCAGGACCCTAACCATCGCGTGCTTGACGGACGATTGTAATAAAGAAACAGGACGAATCCCAGTTGCTCGAGTTAATTACAAATATTTGATGTAACCACAAAATTTCTCCCGAGGACGGCGAGGTGGGGGATGAACATCACTCCTGTGACCCTAAGGCAAGGTGATTAGATACAATGATGATGATCTTCCCTGCACGCTTGTCTATATACTCATGAAAATGCTTAGTTGTCTCTTCAATGTTGTTTGGTAAGCTTGGCGGTTTAGATTATAGGTAAAATCTACAATTATCACCTTGGTGGACTGATTGATATAAAGTTGCATACAAAGCTTCACTTAAAATTAATCTTACTGTATGTGACAGACTTAGCGTATAATAATAATGTTTCCTGTGTTTGTAAAAACAAATATTATCGTCAACTGTAACCCATGTTTATTTTTCCAGTATGTAATAATAAAAGTAGTAATGGAGATTTGTCCCGGAAGAAAACTGTCGAGAATAATTATATTGCCTGACTTTACAATATTTATTTTTTCTTTGTTTCTTCCATGTTTAATATGCCTTGATTATCCTTAACAGAGTCAGAAACATTGACTATGTGACAGTGTCAGTGTTTCTTTTGAACTAAACAAGAGTTAGATATTATATAACAGTTTTCTGTTATCGATTATAGAAGAAAAAATGAGGGGTATTAACTGATAGAAGCTGATCCATTAAATGTCTCCGTCCTAACAATATTGCAGAAAAGGTGCCTTCAATCTCTATAGGTGTCATATCTCCTGAACTTCCCGTGGACTCTGAAAACTTAACACGTTTGATATAGTAGATATATTAGGGAGTTCCTTGGAGAATGAGAGTGACTCTCCATCACCGTGTTAACAGAGCCACAAACACACAATCCAGCCACTCCCCTCGTCACTCGGCATCTCAGGCAACGTTATCTTTCTTTAGACAATAAGAACAAAATTAAATCTCATTGATCCTTGTCCCAGACTATTTGCTTTGTAACTTGTATCATAATCAATTCTAGACGTTATTATGCAGCTGATGGATGACTACTGGCACTAGGCTAATTAGGTTAACCCAATTTCATTTTTTAGAGTGCTTAACTTGACCTGACCTGGCCTGAATGATGTATCAAATAGCACTATAAGATATATATTTCTATATTGCAGAAGGTGTTTGAAATAATACAGATCATGTCTTCTTCCTCAGACTGGATTGGAGCAGTAGCCAGGGTTGGGTTGGGTTGGGTTGGGTTGGGTTGGGTGGGGTGGGGTGAGGTGGGACGGGTGCAAGGCAGGGGTTGGGTGGGATGGAGTGCGGTAAGTGATCAGGCAGGGTTGGGTTGGGTTGGGTTGGGTGGGGTTGAGTAAGACAGGTGACCAGACATGGATAGGGTGGTGTGGAGTTGGGCAGGTGTCCAGGCTAGGGTTCTCGAGACATAATCACAAGAATAAAGCATCAATGTCGCTTATACCTCGCCTTCTCCTCCTCCTCCTCCTCCTCCCCCTCTTCTCCAACCAGCACCTGTTGGGGTGAACGACCTACACCAACTTGTTGTCGTAATGATGGTCGCACTACCTGTCTTCCATCTCCTATTAATTTAACCTCTTTGACCCTTGTACAATTCTTTGACTTTCTCCTTGTATATATCCTTCGTGCTTGCTGTCCCACCTCTCTGTCACCTTCTCTAGTGTCTTACAGGGTGTTTCAGGTCGAAGGAGGGCTTCTTTCATCCTCATTTAATCTCATTTTACAAATTCTTGAACTTGATCTCATTACCTTCTCATTGTCAGCAATTCCTCTTTTCTCGCTGTGTCGCATCCCCCTTTCCTTACTATCGCCATTTTTCTCCTCATATGTTATCTTCCAATGCAAATCCCTTTTCTGCTCTCTTCACAAGATTTTTATCTTATTTAATTTTCTATCTTTCACCTTAGACTGACTATCCTTATTCTTTACCCTCATTATCACCCTAACTTCTTTCAATCCCCTTCCTTCAATTTCTCCCCTCTCTCCTCTCAACCCGTCTCTTCACCTCTACTCCTCCCTCCCCTCACTACGACAGCCGCTTCCTCCGGCTGATTTGTACTAATGACTCTTTACTGTAGCGGGTCAAGTTGCGGCTCTTCCTGGCCAAACCTGAGTGTGGGTCCGACGGGAGGGTCACGGCAGACACATCCACTGCTGCCAAGAGACTCACTTAGAGTTTCATCCCGAATCCTACAATGGACTGTCGTATGGGAAGTTGAGGAAATGAAGCATAAAATAGAGTGGGAGAGGAGGGAGTGAGGAGACTGGAGTTTGATTAAGGGTATAGTATAGTGAGAACTGATGATAGCATGGGGAATGTATTGGTGGCGAGGTGTAATGAGAGGGCATGGTGAGGAGTGTGGTGAAAGAAGGGTGTTTGTGAGTTACAGCAGTGGAAATTATGGAGATGTTGAATGATAAGGCAACTCGTTCAGTACAAAGTAAAGCACACAATTGCGTGTTCGATATAAATTTCTATGAATGTCCACCCTGGAGATCGAACCATTCATAGAAAAACAACTCGATCAGTTTTGTGTAAAAGAGACTCGACGAAGGCCTGGATACACATTTTGGATAACTATTGCACTACTTCACATTCCACACTACCCGAATTCCTCCCATCACATGTACCTCACTCATTTTGGACTTCCTTTCTACCATACCCTACTGTTTGCCTGAGCCATACCACCCTCACCCCCCCAGGCAAGGAATACAGTACCTCTCTTTCACTGCAGTCTCGAGAACTTGCCTCCTTTCACAGCCCACACTTCACGGATGTAATCCCACTACACTTTACCTGACCTGAACAAATTCCATATTACACCTAGTGAAAATACAACTCAAACGCCACACTTAGAGAAAACCGCTAGCCATAAAACAACCAGCCGTATATTATACTCATCTTTCTAATGTCATTATAATACTAACGAAACAAGTCCATAATCAGTATATTCACGAGGTGTAAGAAAGGGTATAATTGTGAAGGGAGGGGGAGGGATTTAGGGCCATATCATTACTCTCACACCCTCACTTAAGATGGTTCCTACTTCTCTCTTCTAATTCATGTTGAAGAGCCTCGAGTCAGTACTTACACAGAGGTTGAAAATAACTCGAGTCATGAATTTTTATGGCAGAATTATAACAGTCATCAGTTATGTGTAAGAAACGAACACATCAACTTGATTACTAGTAACCTTCAGGCAATGTATGCATTAACCTTGTACAACGAAGATATTCCTGTGGCCTAAAATGATTTGGCGTTGGTTCAAGTAGATTATATGAAATTAACTAGAAAATAAAGATTGAGGAAATTGCAATTTGATTGCTGATTGAATTTCATTCACTTTATCCATTTTTCTCTCAGTAGCTCTCCTGAGGCATAAATCATTTTCTGTATATATGTTGGAAAAGCTACAATAATTGAGCAATGGAACTTCTTTCCTCAATCAAAAATTTTCAGAGAACAATGTAAAAACAGTCAGTCGTTGTTTATGGGTAAACAAGTGTCGATGAGGTAATCGAGTACAGTAGGTTTGCAGATTGGTAAGTAACTTCCATTTGGGAAACTAACAGCAGAATAAAGGTATACGTATCGACTCAATAAAGGTGAGGGTGCAGGTTCCAGAATAGGGCCTCCAGTGCACGACAGGTGGGGTACGCAAGGCATTTAGTTTGGCGGTTCATTTTCTGGGACCCCGGGAGGCCAGGCAGCAGAGGCGGGACAACAACAACAACAGAGCTACTCACAATTAGCGAGCCAATCTCAGCCGCTTTAAGACTGCCTCGGCGACCAGTAGTATAGGAAAATAACTGATAGAAAAACTGGCCAGCCCGCTGGTGTCAGCACCACACTTGACTCTTTATGTAACACAAGAGAGAACCAGACTCCAAGCGCCTTCTCACTACACCTCAACTCCCATCATGAAATCTTTCCCCTTCCTAACCTACCGGTCACACCCTCATATCAAACCTTCACACCCATATGGCTCTCTTACACCAAAAAGTATTTCCCATTGAAACTGATTTAATTACCACGATTATGATGGTAACTTTACAGTTTCTGCATGATTCAACTTCTCCACAAAGTGACGAATAACAGTTATCCAGGAAATTCCTTAATGGCTGTGAAGGCTGACTGGGAGTGGTGTGTTGTGGTGTATTTGAGAATAATGTTTGTTGTTCTGGCTATATCTACGTATGCGTGAAGAGGGTCGTGATATCTGTAAACGTCATCAAGTACACCTCGATAGTGTGCTCTCTTCTGAATACACGCAAGAGCATAGTACCCGAACCCAGTGACAAACGTGGACAAAGGATGGTTGGAAAATCTGGAAAAGTTAATTTAGCGACGTTATTATCTGTTATTCACTGTATAGTGGTCCTTCAACTCTCCTTCCTCCCAACTTTATCTTTGACCTAACCTCTCTGTTTTTCTGCTTACTCCGTTACCAGCAAGTACGATCACACACACACACACACACACACACACACACACACACACACACACACACTTACACAGTACACTTATTTTTTTAGTTTTGCGCAAAGGAGGGTTACCGGTACGCGAAATTTTTTTAGTCAGTAAGAAAGTCCAACCAAAATCTCCTAGCAATAATTTAAGCATTAACCTCAGTAAGATATTATTCCAATTTTTATACTGTAGGATCAAACACCGGTGAATCAAACCAACAAACGGTGAGAAAAATTTATGACCCAAATAAATCCTAGTTTCTACACTTTCAATCTCGCCTTTAAACAAGAGACATGAATCGACTTTACAGCCCGAGTCACTGCTTTTACGAGGTTTCCTTAAGTGAGCAGACGGACAGACAGGTAAATAGGCCAGGAGGTGGGAGGGCAAGCGGTTGGATCTACAGTACACACTTTGCCGATTGACACTCAGCCCACGGTCAGTTTGCCAGCAGGTGAAAGGAGTTTGTTTGCGGGGAGGGGCACCTTGCTAATGGAAAAAGTAGCTTCATTTAGGCCAGGAAGAGCAACAATGTATCCAGACTGGTACCTAACTCTTTTTGTGACTATGAACTCAGGCTTCGACCTCGTAACCCAGGCCTAGGCCGGCGACAGGACACAGAGGCAAAGATTTTAAAACCCAACATCTTCCACACACACACACACACACACACACACACACACACACACACACACACACACACACACACACACACACACACACACATTCCCTACACAGCTACAAATAAACCTAAAACTCTCCATCGCCTTCCTTGTTGTTCCTTACTTTTTAATTTCCTCACTAACACCGAACACCAAGGCAATATATACCATGATAACTCCCACCATTCCACATAAGCAGCAACAACAACAACAACAGCTTCCACGAAACTCCACTACCGTTCCCAACTGAACCCTCTCCTCATAACACTCCATCACCTACTTTCACCACCCAAACATCCTATACGTGAACCCCTTCCCCCCAATGACCCTCCATCACCATCACCACCCCACTCATTCCAGCCGAAAACATTCCCCCATTCAGTAGCTCCCCCTCGTATACGCACACTGCCATTCACTTACACCTGCCAATAGATTACCAAACCATATCTCCTCCCCTCTGCCTTAACACATCCACGCCCACACCATTACACGGGTGAGTGGGGCTGTGACGTGGACGGGTTGGGTGTATTGACGGAGTCCCTACCACCCACCCACACACACTCACACACACAAACACACAATCAAAGGCGCACACACACACACACACAAACACACACACACACACACACACACACACACACACACACACACACACACACTCACACACAATCAAAGGCACACACACACACACACAAACACACACACACACACACACACACACTCACACACAATCAAAGGCACACACACACACACACACACACACACACACATACAGCTAGTTAGCCTGGAATATTTGCATTCATTACATTTTTTTTTTATTGCATCTTAGACAGTTTGGTCAGGTCTTATTGTGTGAGGATAGTTGGTGGTAAGGGTTGTTCACGTACCTATAAATTATCTTTCTTTTTAGAATGTATTCAATCCTTATTGTTGTTTGTACTTACTGATGTTCTGAAAATTTTCAAATCGGTTTCCATATCAACTTTGTATATTATCACACCACAATTTCACTCAGTACTTTCACAATGCCACGTTGTTTCGTTTTTATATATACATGTGCATCTACCAACAAGTATCATTTAAATCACACCACCAAGCATGTTACATTTGATTAACTAAGGCTAATTATAACACGAGGAAAGGTTACTTACAATGAATTCTTCCATGGTGATCATTGTAGTCGCTGTCGTGATAAATGCCACCCCACGTCTTGAAACCTGATGAGAAGGGAGAGACAAACAGTAAATAAAGGGGGTCACAATATTGCGTTACTGGTATATTTTTATGGGCCTATGATGACGTCGGAGAATTGAAGGCTTTAGGATTTCCATAATCCCACACCAAGAAACACGTTGCAGTGGTTTAACTTAGGGCATTTGTTTCCTGGTATGCTGTTGAGAAATCGATAACCTCGAATTTGCCGACACATCACAGGCCCTAAAGGCTGTAGACTCCTCCAACCTGCACTAAGAGTAAGTACAATCTCAATAAGGGTGTTCCGTTTTGTGAGAAATTTTGGAGGAATTAAAATTGTTTAAATTAGCCAGAAGCATATCTCCCTCTTAAGGGGAGAATGTTTTTATAGTATATAATGGAATAGTTCATACCGGTATGCAGAAAAGGCTCCTTAGTTCCCGTATGCCGCCATATGGAACTATTCATAGTCATCATCTTGTTCATGGCATTCAAATTTTTCTTGGAAATGGTAGTTTATCTCACTCAGATAAAATACGCACATTCCCTCGGTAAAGGAGTTTGTCTTCCTAAAACTGCACTGTTCATCATCACTTATGAATGCAGCCCTTCGGGGAAATTACTCAGCTGGATCAATGCCTCGCCTGGAACTCAAAAAGATCCTCTCTAAAATTTACGTCGTGGTCGAGTCCAGTGACCTAGAACGTTCGATAGATAACAGCATTTCAAAGGCGGAATGTCCAGGAGGGATGCAAGAACCTCCTTATCAGGTTATCGACTCGAGGTTATCGGCACGAGCCAACATAACACCCCCAGCTGCCCTGTTCCGTGGGAGGGCACCACCGGGCTTGTCATTAGCTGGCAGGCAACTAACGGCGCTCTAAAGATTGTTCTCCAGTCGTCCGTGTCGTGATGTGAGGTTCACCCATACTGCTGCGATAGTACGGTCGTCAACTATCACCCTGGTCTCATTCTGAATCTCTCCATATCACTACCGCGTCGTGAATAGATAATATATGAGAGCAACGAGAAAATGGAAATGCTGCTGGGTCAGGGGGAAAATGCAGAATGTATCTTGGGTCTTTCTCTTTTGCTATGTATTTTATCATGGGTGAATATATTGATTAATAGTTCATCGCCCATTGTTAGTCTTCAATCGAGCATTATATTAGCAAGAATAATTATAATAAATAATAATAAATAATAAAAAATAAAAATAATTATTCTTATTATAACATTGTATCAAACAATATAAATACATTCCCTTTCACTTCTTCACTTCTTTTAATTCCTGGTCCCCTCCTCCCGTTCCGTCTTCCTTCCACCTTAGCCATCACTCGGGCACTGGTTAGCCCCTTCGCAACGTATCGTAATAATTAGCTTCATCCTCAATACCTGGCATCAACAAGGCAGGTTGGCAGGGCAGATGGTCAGGTAGGTGGGTGGGTGGTGGTGATGATGTGGTGGGTGGGTGGTGGTGATGTGAGGGGTGGGTGGGGGTGATGTGAGGGGTGGGGATGGGTGGGTGATGTGATGAGTTGGGGTGGGTGAATGGTTTTGTGGGTGGTGATGTGGTGGGGGTGGAGTGGGTGTTTGGGTGATAATGAAAAGGTTAGTTGGGTGATGGGAAAGTGGGTGGGTGTTATTTGGGTGATGGGTGGGGCAACTGAGATGGTCACCTTACTCTCACCCCCACCATCATCACCACCACCACCACCCACCTCCAGCACCCACCTCCAGCATCACCAGCATCGCCTTCGTCATTCATTACCACTTGCATGACCAGCTGGTGTTGTACTAAGCCTCGTCATTATCTTTACTATCACAAAATATTTATGATATAATTTTCTCTCTCTTTTCCTTTCATTTCCTCTCCTCTTATATCTCTTGTATAAATATTTCTCTCTACTCCTTTCCTCTTCATACCACATGTTTCTCTGTCCTTCCGTTTCCTCCCTTTTATAGTTTCCTCTATCTAATCCTTATCTCTCTTCCCTCCTTCCATCTTTTCTCTCAATTTCTCTCTTTTAATTCCTTTTCTTCCTCTCTATTTTTATCCTCTCCTTATACTTTCTCTCTCCTAATCTTTTCCTCTCTTCTTAGCGTCTTCCATTTACAATTTTCTGTCCCTCTTGCTCCGTCACCGTCACCGTCACTCACAGTCTACAACCACCACCACCACCACCACCACCACCACCACCACCACCACAACAACAACAACGTCGCATTTACCCGAAACCTCCTGAGAGTAATGAGCAAGGAGGTAGTGAGTAAATGCCGCACTCATCTTCCTTCACCACCTCACTTACTCATTATATGCCAAGCTTGTTGCTGCCTCCACCCACCTTACCTCTCATCTCCCATCTACTCCCACTCTCTCTCTCTCTCTCTCTCACACACCTTCCTCTCACCCGTCCCTCATAAAATTCTCTCTCTCTCTCTCTCTCTCTCTCTCTCTTTCTTTCTCTCTCTCTCTCTCCTTCATTTCCATTTAATCTTTTTCTCTGCACACTTTACTCGCTTTCCTCTTCAGATTTCTTATTTCCTCTCTTCATTCTATTCTTTCCCTCTCCCATCATACAAGCCGCCTTACATTCCTTCCATTTTTTTTCCATTTCCCTTCCCACTCATTTTTTTCTCACATGCTGCTGCCCTTTCCCTTCCCTTTCCTCTGCTACTGTACATCTCCTTGATTACAACACTTTTTATCCACGAGGTGTGTTCCTCTTCTTCCCTCCTTTTTTTCTTCCTCTCCTTGACTGTCAATATTTTTTTCCCTTTTGATAATGAAATTTGATATACATTGTCTTCAAGAATCAATTTCCTTACTCCTTTTTTTTTTTTTTAGATAACAAAAATATCAATTATTTATTTCACAATGTAATACAGTCTATGCTCCAACAATCAGATTTTCCATTCTTTCCTTTTCTCTCTTTACCTTCTCTTCTCCCCGTTATAGTTTCCGCTTGGGTTTCTTGAAGGTGATACATGTGGCAAGAGATTATGAATGAAAAAACGACATGACGAAAAGCCTATGTTCGAGAAGTGATATGTAACAAACAGAATCTCTAACAATAATTTTGTCTTTGGTCGTCAGTAAAGTGACTGACCAGCCAAAGTAATCTATCAAACACATAACCAATTAGCTCATTTAATTGAAAGTTATGCCTAAGCTCTCATATGAATAGATATCTATTAATTGAACGGTGTCAAAGGAATAATTGGATAATGATATGGGAAGGATTATCAGCAATATCACGCGAGTATATTGACGGGATGAGTTACACACAAACTAGTCTCAATCAAGTCTCGTCTCATCTCACTGCGACTACAACCTGTCCTCTACTACTGGTTTCTTGATGAACACTTAGTGAGAATAAATATTAAATTTTACGTTGGAAATCTTTGTTAGAGCTTATTTGGTGTAATTATCAAATGATCATAATAGAGTCAGAACACTAGAGTGGCGCCTGAGTATATTTCTCGCTGCATGAAATTGCTCTACAAGTCACATTCGTAATGGGCAATCTCTATTCATCAGATACGTAAGACCAAATAATTTACTTTTATCACTACTAAATTCACTCGGGAGTATCGCTGGAGGTTCATCGCATTTCGTCCCAGATTTCACCGAGCTGAATGAACCACTGATTTGATCTGATTTGTTCCCAGCCGATCGGAGTCCTGCATAAGTATAGATGACTGGTTTACACAAAGTGAAGAACAGACAAGTGGAGTTTGCAGGCCTTATATAATCATTCTCTTCGGTATTCGATGCTCCAGTTAAGTAAGGGATCGAAGATAAGCTTCAACATCCAATATGAACTATCTAATGAGGGTCGGGAAGATAGGAAGGAGTGCAGAGGTGAATGTTGTGTACGGCTGGAATTGCTTTACTATGCTCGCGTGTGTGAGGAATCTATTTTCACGTCCCACTTTGCTATCATGGAAGAGGATACGCCAGTAAACCCACCCTGGGAGCCGTACGTAAGCTGTACCTGTGAGATGTTAACCACAACTGTGCAATAATATAGTCGGGGTTATCCATAATGAAATCGCTAAAAGTCAAGAATAAGCCACCTTGGGCGATGTAAATATCCGAGTAGAGGAAGAAGGCCACAATCAGCATCTCGCTCATCATGCTTCCTCCTTCCAGTTATGATTCAGACAAGGCATAGAATAATGTGAATGTTATCGGGTATATAATATGAATGTTATCGGGAATATAATGTGAATGTTGTCGGTTCTATAATTAATGTGGCGGATCAACCCCAGGAGTTATGCCAAATATAAAGGGGTAAAGAATCTTATGGATAAAACGAAGGGGCCATTGATTCCTCCCAAACTATGCCACAGAACAGATCCCATACCAGTGTACGGAAGTAGTTTGTCTCCTGATATATCTTGGTGGAATCAGTAGCTCTGATATCTAAACTCTCTAGATTATCCTTTTATTATTAATAAAAATATTTGGTTTGTTATTACGTTGCCCTACGGTAATGGTTAAAACTTTAAAGACCAATGTGCAAGATTTATATTAGTATTTAACTCTTTTACTTCCCCGGTAGAGATTTGAGATATTATCATAAGGAATCATTGCTTGAGTTATAACTGAGTTGCAGGCAAAGCAGTTTATACAATCCGTAACAAATATTATATCTTGTTCATCTGATGTGATGTAGAGTAGGAATTATTTGAAATAATTATTATTATTTTTGATACACATTATTTTTGTTATAATTATTATTATTTTCTTTTTTATTATTATTATTATTATTATTATTATTATTATTATTATTATTATTATTATTATTATTATTATTATTATTATTATTATTATTATTATTAATAATAATATAGTTATAATGATGATGATGATGATATCAAACTATTATTGCAATTATTAAACCCGATTTTGCTATCGCCACCAATGCCAAGTTAGTAAAAGTAAAATTAATTAATTGGTAACGAGTATGCAAGGGATATAAAATAAGGAAGGCAAACAAACAGATATAAGGGGATAGGCTTAGTCTCTTGTGATCAAATTGGAAGGCCTACAAATTCTTTAAAAATAGGCTATAGAACAAATGGCTTACTAGCATACTTCAGTAGTTTGTTTCCTGGTATAACTGATTCAAAGGAATCAGTAACTCCGTAGATTTAAGAACGGGTGTCTCTGGGAACAACACCTCCCACAGAACCCAACAACAATAAACTCTCTCCTGGTCTAGAGAAGGTTGAAATCATCAAGCATCAGTGGACAGCTCTTGCAGTAAAGTTACAGGCATTAGTTTTAATGTATTCAGAACCGGTCTATACAGCCATCAACCCCTTTCTAAATATCGCCATTATGATTAGAATGGCTCTTATTATCCTCCATTAAAGTCATCACAAGCCTCGCATTAAACGTCACCACTCCCTTCACCACCACGGCCGCCACTCCCACAGCCTGTACTCCTTGTTGCCGCTTCCATCACACCTTGTACTACTTCTGGGTAACAGTGGGTAAGTGCGTTACTACTCCCTACAACCTAGTGATATTGGGAATCAAATCATACTCATTTCAACAACTACCACATCGACTGTTCACAATTTGCATTTCAACTCAAAGCTCAGTTCACACCAGGATGTCACCATCTCTCAGACGTCACCCTCACCTCTATAGCGCCTACCTCGACACCTTGGAAGCCATGTATACCAAGCTGTCATTATCAGCCCGCTAACCCGTAGTACATAAAAACTCTCAGCCCACAACTAGGCCAATAACCCTCTGACTTCAAAGAGGCCCACAGCCCTCTCTCTCACTACCTCATCCCAGCCCAAAACCTTTCTATCACCATCACTGTCTCTCGTACACTATGGACAACGTAGGTCAAGGTGCCAGGTTGTAGTTACTCCCTTGCCTTGGTAGACACCTCTACCCCTTCTCTTGGCTTGAGGGAATTCATAAACTGGGTTTCGTACCGAACCTTACTTCCCCCCTCCTTTCTCTTGCATTTCCCACCTGTCAAGCAGTAGAGTAAGGTGGTAGTTAGATATTCCACTGGATAAGGCAAAGAGCCTCCTATGATGAGAATAGTTAGGTATGAAGCCGAGGCTACGACTTTTCTCTAACAACTTTTAAGTAGGAGTAAGAAGAGTATGGAAAGTAAGGGAAGAGGGAATATTGTAATTGTATTATATATACCATACAGTATGTCTAAAGCCAACCTGCTCAACAGGAGTTTTCCGCATTCGGTATTTATCTGTTATTACCACAACAAATATAGATGCTTATATATATCTAATTCTTACTCTGTTTCTCACAAAATCAATAAAATGAAACAGTTCTAACTGAAAAAACTGCCATGGGACTGAGTGGAAGGCTGGGAGTGGAAAGTCTGGCTGTCTGGCTGGCTGGGTAAGAGGGGAAGATGATGGAGTGAATCAGGGGGACACCATCACACCAACACAACCCACCATTACCACCAACCACACTACCATTACCCCAGCCGCCAAACCACTACACTATCTCCGTTATCTCCGCCACCATCTCCACCACCAGCATCAGTATCAGCATCAGGACGGCATTACTCATCATCACCACTTCCACTACTACCACCACCACCACCACCACCACCAACAGCTCCACCTCTTACCTTGCTATCACCACCACTACTACCAACAGCTTCACCTCTTGCCTCACCACCAGCACTAATTCCTGTTCTTCCTTTTGCATCACTATCACAACCACCACTACCACCACTACCACTACCACCTGCTCGTGCATCACTACCATCACTTCCACTTTGCTTTATTACCAATACTACCATCACCACCATCGCCTCGTCCACCCCCACCATCACTTCCACTCAGCCTCTCTCAATATTGACACGGTATTCGGAGTTAAGGGGGACAGGGAGAGGAGTGGGAAGGAGTGAATTAAGAGAGGGAAGGGAAAAGTAAGAGGGAATAGTGAGATAGGATGAAATTAGAGAGATTTTATATGGGGAAGTGAGGAGACAGGGTTTTTAACATGATATTCAAATGAGAGAACAAGAAAGGAGAGTGAAAAAGAGGGAGAGGGAACACTAGGGAGAAGTTAGGGTGTTGAGGAAAGGGAGAAAAACAAGAGGAAGATATACAGTAGGTAAGAAATCCTGAAGAATAAGAGGCCACATAGAGTAAAGTATCTTTGAAAGGTTGGTGGAGACGAGAAAGAGTCTATGCCTGATATCTCCTTTTGTCTCCTCCTCCTCCTCCTACCTCCTCTTCATCCATTCCTGTTACGTCACTCATCAATTTCCGTCCTTCTGTTAATTTTCCAATACTCCTCCTCCATTGTTACCAAAGCCATTTCCATTTTTTCTATCACATATCCTCCCCTTTCTCAGCCTTCTGAAATATCTTCCCTTCCTCCTCCTCCTACTCCTCCCTCCTCTTCCACCAATATGGCAAATCATCTACAATCGGGACTACCAATACATGCAAGAAAGCTCACAATTTAGGGTATGCGCCAATGAGTGTCATAATAATGATCACATGATGTACATCAGTCATTTTTGGACCAAGTTTACCGACACACACACATGGCATAAAGTAAGACAAAACCAAGGTAGCAACGAGAAGGCTACACAAGCGTCAGGAGCTACCACTTAGCGCATTACACAGAGGCCAACCGCAGCCACGCCTCCCAGATCAGCCAATCACACGAGATGATAACCTTAACCACAACACACACACACACACACACACACACACACACACACACACACACACACACACACACACACACACACACACACAAAAGCGCATGCACTTTTACACGTACACACCAACTCAAGCGCAAGGTTTTCTGCACTAACAAGAACCAGCACCATAGTCTACTTGATTTAAAAGTAATGCTTGTTTACGACGGAGCCCAAGACCATACTTACCTAGTCGAAAAGGTTACTAGTAGATGGATGGATCTGACTAGTAGGTTCATATTTCAGATTCATTCGTCAGCGATGGTATGTGGTTAGGCAGGTGGTGGTGGTTTTGAAAGTGGTGGTGGTGAGGCAGAATAATCCTAGTGAATAAGGGAAAATAATTTGCTGTAGAAGACATGAATACTTAGTTAATATGTTGACATATCTGTCTTTGTGATTCATGTTTTACATCACAGGGCCTGGATCCCCTCACTCCTTGAAGAAAGGGATATAGGGGTCTTGATGATGGTGATGATATTATAGTATAATCACCGACATGGAAGGGGATTCTATTCGAAGTAGACCATGCTTGTAATAAAATTATTGAAGGGGCATATTCTTCCTTTCAAGGCTTGTTGGCAGTGATCAGCATCAAACTCTCCTCCAAGTGGATGGGAGACGATACTGCTACTAAAGCAAAGTGATATCCGCATTATCACACAACGTCAGCTGTATTTTGTGTAAACTTCAAAGTATGTAACCAATTCAATCTACTTTCCCTCCACCAACTAACTTCTCAAACATTTTCTAAGTAAAGATAAAAGTAAAGTACATGAACCTGATAGGTAAAAGACCCATACGTTGGTGGTAGCAATGGAGGTGATGATAGAAACTCATGAGTATGGTGTGTTGGAATGGGAAACAGTGGGTAAAGCAGGTTAGATTGCTCCTGGAGAGTGTCAATCATCTAGGAAGATTTTCAGTGACTGCATGTCGGAGTGATGCGACCCAGGTGTAAGTGCAAATGACTGTCTTACTGTCCACGTGGCTACCTGACCTTCATGACTCGGCTCTCTCACTCTGGACACAATAATAATTATAAATGGAATGTTATTAGCGATGAGTGTGTGACCACCTGCCATTACCCTGAAAATAGTTCCAGCTTAACAAGTCCCCGTGATATTGCTGCTTGTCCCTCTCAGTCTCTTATGTAGGAACCGGAGGACGGCCATTTGTACAGTTACACTTTGAAGTAGATTGCATCCTTTTTGCACTCTCTGAATGAAAGGTTACTTTTTAATTTGAGAGTACCTGCATTGTTCATATATTAATGTTGTGTTACTTTCTATGCTGTGAATATACTAAATGGGCAATATTGTACAGAATACATGCCACATTAGTAAAAAAAAAAAAAAAAAAATAGAAGAAAAAAAATATATATCATCATCTACAACAGCAATATTATTTTCACCATCATTCCAAAAATCATCATCATTATCATCGTCATCATCATCCAACCTAAGACAGAGACGGTAGCATGGACTACAGCAGCAGCAGCAGCAGCAGCAGCAGAACGTGTAAACGCTTAACAGATTATCCACTTGAATGAGTTATTGTGGGTAATGAGAGGGTGAGTCTGGCATCTGGACCGGGAAAGAGGGGGACAAGGAGGAAGGTGGGGGTCTGGTGTGGTGCAGGTGTGAAGCAGGTGTACAGCAAGTGCAAGAAAGACGCCACAAGGTATAGTCGCGCACACGAATTTGAAGTTCATTCGAGCCAGTAAATTCGTGTCCACGTACCTAAATGTCTGTGCTATTTGAGTTGGTAACACTGTGTGAGGAAGGAGTCAGTGTGGGTTCAACATAGTATCGGATCGCTCTACTATGTTCCACCCACACTGACATCTCCCATACACAGTTTTACCAGCTCAGATGCCACATACATCTAGGTATGTATTTACTGGCTCAAGTGTACTGTACATTCAGCGTCGTTAATCCGGTGTCTGTCCAGGGTTGAAAGTTTCACAATGTCAAAATTCGTTCGGGGAAGAAAATGGAGTTGAGGCCAGGCAGGTACAGTCGGCCTCAGAAATTCGTACACAGAGCATTAGTTAAAATTAATGTACTAAATTTTCTAGTTGGGACGAACTTTTGATGTCAGTGGTGTATACGAATTCCTGAGGCCGACTGTACACACATGAGGCTGGTGCCAGGCATACAAGGGAGAGGAAGAAGTAGCACTGACTTTGTGAAACCGCTTAACTCATGCAACGACAACGATCATTATTGTACTGAGAATGTGTGTATATGTAACTGTACCATCTGAGAAAAGCATTGTGACAAATTTGTGTGTGAGGCTGTACTATAGAGGTGTGAGAAGTGAGGTGTAAATGTGTGACATAATAAAGAAAATGTAAGGCATGGAAGTCTGACATAAGAAATAGAGCGAGAGAACGAGTAAGGCGAATTCAACATGGGTGGAAGAATGCTGTGACGAGGCAATTTGTCAGAAGAACGTGTGTACAAGTGTGAGGTTGGTGTGTGAGAAGCAGGCGAGTGAGATAAGTGTGAGATGAGCTTGGCAAGAGTTCATAACAAAAGGGGATAATACAGTGCCTTTCAGGACTTAGATCTGTCTTTAGTCGTCAGGGTTTGATGCTGCAAAAAATGTCTTACCGTGTTCGAAGGAAAAGTATTGTAAGTACAGTCGGCAAAAAAAGTATCAACACCACCCTTATGGACAGTGTTATGTAGTGTTGGTGTTCCTGATTACAGATAAGCCACTCAGACACTTTCAGTATCTTATAATAATGAATTACAAATATTAATTCACTTATAATTCTTTCCCTAATTAAAGATTATTAAAATTTTCATGAATGGTAATAACAATTAGGTTTGGTAATGAGGCCAATTTCAAATCTGGCAACCCACACATCAAGAGTACCAACCTTACCGTACAATTTTTTTTAATTTCAATGTAAGGGTGGTGTTGATACTTATTTTGTCGAGTGTACATGAGAGGATTGGCCTTAATATATACTTTCCATAGTACTTAGTTACAATACATAATTAAATGCTCAGACAGCTTTAGAGTTTTTCAAGTAGAAAATGATTTTTTATTGAATATAATCAGTTGGGGTCAGCTGGAATAGCTCTGTGCTTCACTGACAACGAAAGAAAGGTTTTTAGGTCTGAAATGTCTGATGTTCTCTCAAGAAAAAATAAACGAGTTACACGAAGCAATAACATCGATAGTGTGGTTAGAATCTATTTGTTTTTCTGGTAGATTCAATTGAGAACATGTAAAGCTATAGTTTCATTTGGTGACACCCATTTTTACAGGGAAAGAGGAGCATGATCCACATTGTATTCCTATTTTACTTTAGTTTCATTAATTAATTCTCTCAAGCCATGTACATGTACAGTACGGTCCGGTTTTCTCCAGATTCCACTGTCAAGACTACCAATAACACAGTGAAAACTAAGCTGTAGAGTCAAGCATAAATGTTGAACGCAGCTCATGAACCCGGACTTGACTAAACAAAATCATGAGAAACATTTGTTGACAGATAATGGCATATGTGTTAAGCTTTCCCAGATTGACTATTTCAGCTTTAGTTTGGATAAAAAATCAATAATAAACAATTCTGCTGCCGCGTGTCAGGTCATTTTGGTAAATAATGAAGGAAGGAGTACAGGCAACAGAAGCAAATTACATGGTGCACATATTGCACTGTGCAATATGTGCACCATGTAATTATCGCCATGAGTCACATTTTTCTTTTGCTTCTGTTGCCTGTACTCCTTCCTTCATTATTTACCAAAATGACCTGACACGCGGCAGCAGAATTGTTTGTTATTGATAATGCTATTGTATATTTAACCAGCCTACGTAATGCACTATAAATCATACCCATATTACCATTTTAACTAATGGTTTTTGGATTGAAACGTGCTTTCTATCACTTACTTGGGTTTTTTTATTATGAGGTCTGAGTCGCGGCGAAGTTGCCGAACAATATACGCCATCGTACGCAAGGGCAATTCGTCGGTAATAATTTTTAAAGTTCTGGGCTCCACTAATCAGGCAGAGTATTCCACCAGTAATGTCATTCTCGATAATTTCACCTGCAAAAGTGTGTTGCCTGCAGGTTGATTCACGGCGAGGGCGCAGCACAAAAACATGAACCCGAGGAGTCTGTCATGATGGGAGGAGGGGAATGAAGGCCAGGAAAGGGGTAGGGGTGAGGAGGAGGAGGAGGAGGAGGAGGAGGATTAGGAAGGTGATAATGGGAGAATGGACTAGGAGGGGTGAAGGAGGAACCGGTGAGAGCTGGAGATGTTTATAGGAGGTGGGAAAGAAAAGGACAAGTGAGGAGTGGAAGGGAAATTGTTAAGAAGAGGCAGTGTTAATTCGTCAGAGGCGAAAGAATACAGGAGAGATTGATGAATGATGAGAGGATTGATGGGGAGGGAGTGAAGGGAGGACCGGTAAGTAGAGGTAATGTTGGTATAAGAGGTGACGCAACAACAACAAAGAAGAGGTATGATGGTGAACGAATACATGGCAAGAAAATGTAATGTTGGTAGGAGATGGAAGAGAGGTGGAAGATAGCTGGAAAAAGGATTGGTGTGTGTGTGTGTGTGTGTGTGTGTGTGTGTGTGTGTGTGTGTAGGGAGGTGACACAGCGCTCTTTCCTCTCCTCTGTCATCAGTGTCCTAATCCACTCTGCCATTATCACACTCACAATTGCACATCCATCCTGCGTGCATGTGTGTCTGTTTGCCTCAGTGTGTGTGTGTGTGTGTGTGTGTGTGTGTGTGTGTGTGTGTGTGAAGGTAATCATTGTATATCCAGGCTTTGTACGTCAGCTTATTAGACTTTTAAAGGTGAGTATGCAACGAAATGTAAATTACATAAATTGCTTATGTATTTGGGTATCAATTATGTATGTATGTATGCATGTATGGCTGTATAGAACTTGGAAACTAGACCCGTGATAATACAGTTAGTTTTTGCTTTAGAACTGTGTTCATATTACCATTATTTGGATTGATGAGAGAGTGTGTACTGACTGATTATAATTTGGCTTGCAAAAGAGAAATTATGTCTGTAATATGCTTCTGCATGTGTCAGGGTTATGCTCTGATATGACCTTGAGTTAACTTACTTATACAAAATAATGATGTTAGTGTTTGTCTATCGGTGTGTATTAATTACTGCTTATTTACTGGTAAGTATGCATGAGATTAATTTGTTTGCACGTATATTCTGGTGAATTTTAAAATGTTAGAATGTTAGAATGTTAAAATGTCACACACACAACACATCCCAGGGAAGCTATGGCCTGTTATTGACCTGGGAATTGTGGCATTTCCAGTACAAGACGCCGCCACCACTTCCCTTCATTGCAGGAGCCTCAAACATAAGGTTACCGAAGCGAATCGAGACTGGAGCTCTAACATGATCGCTGTGAGAGTTTGGCAGAAGAAGATGGTATTTTCCTGAGATGAGTTGGGTGAGGGTGGGGCAGATCCTCTTACTGTACACTAAGTATCGGTGGTGTGGACAAGGATGTTGCTGAACCACTTATCAATTGGCCGTATTTTCCTTTTTTTTTTTTTTTATTAATGTATTCATATAGCCTTCGGCGATATTATTATTCGGAATTATACGAAACCATGATTAATAAGGCAGTATTTCTGTGATATTTGCAAGAAAACATAGACATTTTTACAGACTAGTACGTACCGTTGTGACTTAGAGTGACCTCATCCACATTTTTTTCTGTCTGGCCAGACGACCAGGCCACTGAGTTATTTAACTCTCCTTTAGTTATAATAGCAATATTTGCCGAACCATTTGGGATACAAATCCTAATTTTATAGAGGTACGAGTAAGAATATTGTAAATTGTAGGGGAGGTGGCCGAGTGGTTGGTGTTCTGGACTCTTAATCTATCGGTCGGGAGATCGATTCCTCTCGGGTGAGGGCCTGAGAATATTTACTCCTCCGATTTGAGTTGCAGGGACTAACTATAAGACCACCGAACGTCGTAAAACACCCTCGCTGGTACTATAACAGCTGCAGTATTTGGGAATTACCCTCACTTTCTTCCCTCTGTGGCTGGGTACCAGTTCGGAAGTCGTGACGTGTGTGTGTGTAAGTAGCAGTTGATCTGGACCACGGTAACGGGCTTGATGAAGCCTATGTCCAGTGTCGGAACATATATATACAAAAAAAAAAAAAAAAAAAAATCAGTTTACATGCGGATGTAACAATACCAAAGTTTTTCATTGGACGGGTTGGTACACTCTTTCCCTTACATAACATCATTAGAGGGAATATGACCTATTATCACATCCCTAACATCACTTCCCCCTTCTATGTAAATAATCTCTCTTTTCTGACTGTTGAACTTCACAAAGCCAATACCATTCATTTTATCTTTAATGTGATTCTTATATTTTGTAATGAAGCATAAGCATAGGTCTACACAATATGAGCTTTTTATATTATAAATATTTGTAAAATGAAAAAAAAAAGTTCCCTCTTTACCACCGTCGTCCCCAGCACATGGATATTTTTTTTTTTTTTTTTTTTTTTTTTTTTTTTTTCTTATGAACATGACCTTAGTTCTTGCAAAATGTTATACCAGTCCCTAGCTTCTACAGCACTGCAGGAATCACCAACACATAGCCTCGGGTAGATATACAGTATATGTTAATTAACCAGGTAAGCTCGAGGTCACAACTATAGCTACTGACCAGACCTCGAGGTGTTTCCCACTTGTCAAGGTTATCGAGTCTTAGTATAGCATTGGATGAACAGACCTCCAATAGTCTTTGTAGGGCAGGGAAGTTGGAACAGGCTGGGTATTGATGGTGTCGCCCTAATGCTGTTGTCGTTTGATCCCCATTTCTTCTTTATATTGAGTGCCACCGTCTGCCAACCTTTTACTCCATTATTTATGTTTGTAGTTCTTTTTAATTGTTCATTGTTCGTCGCTTTTTGTCTCTTCCACTTGCTAATTTGTTGATCTTCAGAGTTCAGCATTTCCTGGGGCTGAACTTCTTATTTGATGATCTGTATCTCCTCTGTTGGGGGGTCGGTCTTGATAATATATTATTAAGAGGTTCATCTGTTGTACGACAGTTGAATGTCAAATAATCCCCCCATATTATACCAAGAAACAAACTTTTACTTTAGTGTACGAGTAGGGGATTTGTCTTGTTGCGGAATTTGGAGAAGCCAAATGCCTCTACTTCGCCCACAACGGAAAGCGTCCGTATTCAGAGATTATTGTCGGTTAGTTTTGTGCAGATGTGGTCTTCTTGATATGTTATGCTTTTTTTTCTTTAATTGATGGCTTTAGGGAAATTCTTCGTCATTATTTATGTTAGCTGCACATACCTTTGCACAAGGAAACAATTGTTGGCTCATTGTTACATTTTCCCTCCTGGAGAACTATTTTTTATCAATGTCGACTTTTTGGCTTGCTTTCTCTCCAACCATCTCCTTCTTTCATAGCCACATTTGAGAGCATATCAATTATCGAATAAATAATTATGGGGGTTATCAATGGGGGAAAAACCAAAGCCATAAAACCATTCAAGGCTGAATATCGAGACAACTAATCACATAACAGCAGTGCTAAACTAACTTGACAACAGAAAACCCACCCCCTGTCATACGACCCTTAAACCTATTATGTAGGATTCAGGTTTGAAAGCGAATTCTGTTGACGTTTGGATTTTCATTCTATTTGCAGTGCAAGTATATATCTCTGTCTCACTTACTAGGATAAAAATCTCAGCTAAATCTATTATTCTTAAGATCAACAGATGAACAGATTTATATCGATTTACATGCATGACTTTGAACGCACTACAGCACAGTATTACAACTTATTTTAAATATATCAAAATAAAGCTACGTTTTTTTTTTAAGGAAGGACAAGAGAAAGGGAGATTATACGAGCACCACTGCCCCTTACTTATCATTTCCATGGTTGGCTGGTAGTGGTGGGTGAGTGGGTTGGTGGATGGATGAGTGAGTTGGTTGGAGAGTGAGTAGGTTGATGAGTGGGTTGGTTGGAGAGTGAGTAGGTTGATGAGTGGGTTGGTTGGAGAGTGAGTAGGTTGATGAGTGGGTGCGTGGGTTTGTGAGTGAGTGAGTGGGTGGATGAGTAATTGAATGGATGGATGGTGAGTGGATGAGTAAGTAAACGGGTGGTTGCGTGAGTGAGCGAGTGAGTGAGTGAGTGTGGAGAGAGCGTGACATGACCTGGCCCCGTGCACCTCCACACTCGACTCTCACATCCGCAACCCTTGTTTTGCTAAAGAATGGTTAGAATAAATTTAGCCTTATAACCTTCACATTGTTGTTTGCTGAATGTTATGTGATCACAGAGGGTCGATTCCACAGTCGTGTTCGTTTGTTAGCTTCCCAACCAACCACACTTGTAAGGCTTCATTATTATCCAAAAGCTGAGTATCCTCATTCACAAAATCTATCAAACAGTTAGATAATTATGATCACTGTATAGAATACTCACCAAATTAATTAAATAATTCACCCATAAGTCAATTCCACGGCTAACATTCTTTCGTTTGCGTGTTTACAAACCACTACCAACCACTGTGGAATTGACCCTCAGTCGTGTGCTCTTAGAGATGTTGCTGCTGTTGCAGTGATGAAGGTGATAAAAATAATCAATATAATGATAAAAGTGGATCACAATAGTAAGAAGAGTGATCATGAGACAGCAAAATCTCCTGTAAGCCTAAGTATCGAGCCACATTGTCTTAAAAGTCTAAGGGAAAGACCACCATTATTTCAACTCTCGTTCTTAACACTCCAAGGTAAAGATTAAAAAAAAAAAAAAAAAAAAAAAATTCTGGACTCATATCCAGATCACAATCTTTCCCAAAATATAATCGCTAGTTGCCAGTCACGAGGCTCGCCTTTGGTAAAAATTTCGTAATCACCCACGCATAACATTTTGCGTAATCCTGCTCACAGACAGACAGACACAGAGAGAGACAAACAGATAGACAAACAAAGCGGACCAAAAATATAACCTCCATGGCTGATAGAAAATAGTAAAAGTCTTTGAATTACCATAAAATACGTCGATACTGATTGATTCACTCTGTTGAGGCAAAGGGGTTTACGAGTGAAGAGGCCTCCCACCCCTCAAATAAACAACTATCAATACATAATAATAACAATGTTCCTCGTGTTGGTACTGTAACATTGGTCTTGTGAGGGTAAAGTAAAATACGTTTTCCAGGAGTAAGAAAAATGTAATAAAATATAGCAATCAAGTGGTACTAAGATCCAAAGAAAATGCATGATTCGTTGGATGTGTGATGCTAAATGTCAATGTAAATAAACGAGTTGAAACTGTGTTGAAAGATTGATGAATGCGTACATAGTGATAATGTTAATAAAATAATAAACAACTAATTGGACACAAAAGCAACCGGTTAGAACTGGAAGCTTTTAAGTCGTACAGTACTGGAGTCTACATAAGTTATATAAATGGGCGAGTTAAGCAGAGTTGAAAGCAAAGTAAAACAATATAAAATTCCTACTAAGTTGAAGCCTAAATCAGCTCCAAATATATTTTCTGTAAATAAACTATACATAGCAGTATACGATGGAAAGGCGTATGTACTGTGTAGTGTTGAAAGCTATATACAAATCCCAGCTCATAATCAAGTTCAAAGCCAAATATTCACCAGCATCATGTAGTGTTGAAAACCATTTGATAAGAAACAGAGAAAAAATTATGTACTACCACGAGATAAACACTGGAGCAACACCGTGATAAAAGCAAAAATATATACATGTCATGCAGTGTTGTAAGCCAAAAACACACAGAGTCACTCACTGTTGTAAGCAAAATAAGTAGGAGTCATACAGTGTTGAGAGGTGCAGCAGCAACACAAACACAAATGAAGAGAAGAGCATAAACAACGTGTTGCTATCGAATTAGAGAAGAGGTCACATCCGGGTGGGTTGGCGAATAATGATAATAGACCCAGCGAGGTGTGAGCATGGATAGGCTCTCAACTCCACAGGTAATGTATGGTGATGAGGTTGGTGTGGCAGTCTGGTGGTAGTCATAGTAGTGGTGGTGTTGGTATAGTTCTAGTGGTGGTGGTGATATTGTGGTGGTGGCGGTGTAGTTGTGGTGGTGGTGGCGGTGTAGTTGTGGTGGTGGTGGTGATGGTATAGTCGTGGTGGTAGTGGTATTGTGGTGGTGGTGGTATAGTCGTAGTGGTGGTGTTTGTATAGTTGTGGTGGTGGTGTTGGCATAGTTGTGGTGGTGGTGATGGTATAGTTGTGGTGGTGTGGTATAGTTGTAGGGGTGGTAGTGGTGGTGGTGGTGGTGGTATAGTTGTGGTGGTATAGTTGTGGTGGTGGTGATGGAAATTGTGGTGGTGGTGGTGATGGTATAGTTGTGGTGGTGGTGATGGTGAGTGATTATTGTAGTACGGTAGTGAAAATTGTAGTGGCCAAGCTCTAAACGATATATCTGAAGATGGTTATAACGATAGAGGGAATAATTTGAGGCTATAAAGCAATGAACAATACCGCTGACGATGGACATGATGACAGGAATAATCAGGTGAGTATTAAAAAGGTGCATGGCAATGATGACGACATTTGTGATGATGTATGGTTGAGATAGTGGTCATGATCGCACTAGTGAGTAAATTAATTCGGACACATAAGATAAATATTATTGTAGAATGATGTACAGTCACGTGCAGTAAATCTGTAACTCTTCTGAATAAATAAAGGACGACGTGAAACTGGAATTGTTGGTCGTTGAAAAAAATTTGTAATAGAATCGAATGGCACAGTTTCTTTCATCTGTAACAGGACTTTTGCTCGTGATTGTTCGGTGGGGAGGAAGATGAAGTATCGTCTGAGAGGTGCAGGTGATAATGATGATGGTGATGATACTATTAGGAACGATGATGATGATACATTATACCACGCTAGAGTAGAGTGATATGAAAGAGGATGGTGGTGGTGGTGGGTGGTTAACGTGTGGGCAGGGTGAAGAGAGTAGTGTGTAATGGAAGGCGATGGGAAATGAATACATGAATAAAAGTAACTAAGTAGTATGTCTGAAATGGAGGAGGAGGAGGAGTTATGGGATGGGAGAGAAGGGAAGGGATAAAGGGGAGTTTTGCAAGGAAAGAGAAGGGGAGTTATGAAGGGGAGGTATGGAAGGGAAGAAGGGGAAAAAGATGAATAGAAAAGTGGTGGTCGAATTAATTGAGGGGCGGAAGAGGAAGAGGGAGAATGAGAGAGTAATGGAGAGGAATATGGGAAGGTGCATGGGAAGTGAACCAGGAATGAGACAGGGGCATGAAATGAATGGAGTGGTCTAGAGAAGGTTGAGTGGCTTACACGAGAGAGAGATAGGAGGATGAGAGGAATAAGAGAGTGACGCTAGAAGAATGAAAAAAAAAAAAAAATAAAAAAAATTGATGATGTCAGGAAGGATGAACGAGAGCTACGAAGCGAGATGTGTGTGTGTGGGGGGAGGAGAGGGGAAGAGGGAAGAAAAATGAGGAAGACTTATTTGAGAGGGGTGGGTGAGGGGAAATGCAAGCGGGGTGTTAATGTGATCGTAGTGTGAAGCATCAATTACAGTGACGTGGGGTGCTGGTAGTAGTGGTGGTGGTGGTGGTGGTGTTAGTGGTGGTGGTGGTGGTTGGTGTGGTAGTGGTGGTGGTGGAAGTTTGGTGGTGTTGGTGTTGGTTGGTGTGGTGGTGGTGTTGGTGTTGGTGTGGTGGTGGTGGTGGTGGTGGTTGGTATGGTGGTGGTGGACGGGATCTGATGCTTAGAGTAGATGTCAAGTGGTGACGTGGGTATAATGCAAGTAGGATTGACCTTTCCAAAGCAACCGTATCCCATTCCAGTTCACGCAAGGATCACTCCACGTCACGTAAGAAGATTCAGTGTTCATGGTCTTAGTTCGTGGATTATCAGAGGACTGACTATCCTAGCTAACCACCAAGTGGATTGACTGAGATGTTGTTTATCTGTGATATTCGAAGTCGCTTTACCAGGTAGAAGAGTAGATGACAGAAATGCTTTCGGAACATCAAAGCTTGTTCAGATATATTACAGCTTTACTGTATACTTGAAGCATAAGATGAAAGTATCAACAAAATAATATAATGATATTTTCATCATTTTATTATTAAAATCATTCGGGAGTGGCATGGAGTGTAAATGGAATATATAATAACGAGATAAAGAAAATCTCATACCACAAATTGAGTCGAATAAAATAGGAAAATTGAAATGGAATTAAAAGTAAATGGTATTGGATATTGAGAATGACAGAAACAAATTATATTAATGAAGATAAAATGAAAAATAGATAGATTTATATAGATAGATAGGTGGATGGATAAATAGAGAGAGAGAGAGAGAGAGAGAGAGAGAGAGAGAGAGAGAGAGAGAGAGAGAGAGAGAGAGAGAGAGAGAGAGAGAGAGAGAGAGAGGAAGGGAGAATAAGTAACAGTCCATTTCTTCATCGCTGCCATCACATGCTCCACCACCAACCTTCCCATCCTCCCAATCTCAATCTCGTCCAGACAGCCTAATTGTTCATAACGATAACTAGACACACGCCGACTATTTACTTATTCCCGTGCCACTGTAAGAGCACCACCAAAACCTCTCTCTCCCCCCACCTCCCAACACACACACATCGAAAACTCAGGTCGAAATTGCCGCTAAACTAATTCACAAATTCACGTATTGAAAAGGTAAGGGCGTGCATGTCGTTGAAAGAAAGTGTATCTCTCCATCTTAATGTCCTAATGACTGGTATTACCTGTGTGGTCCAGGTCTTCGCTCTAACTGCCCTCAGCACTCAGCACGGTATCTGGGCTTCAGATCCAAGCACACTGATACCATCGCTCCTTGCACAGTAATGAGAGCACGAGATAAGGAAGGATGGAAGGAAAGAAGGAAATCCATGCAGGGCGAGGCGAGCGATATTGGTGAAGGGTAGTGGTGGTTTTGTTGGTGGTGGTGGTAATGTATGTTGGTGGTAGTTGTCGTGGTGAATGTTGGTCGTGGTGTGTTCGTGGTAGTAGAGGTGGTTGTGGTGGTGGTGGTAGTGGTGTTGTGAGTGTTGGTGAAGGTGGTGGCGTGCGTTCTTGTTGGTCGTTGTGGTGATTGTTGGTGAAGGAGGTATTGGTAGTGGTGGTGAGTGTTGATGTGTGTTATGTTGGTGTTGGTGGATGTGGTGAGTGTTGTTGGTGCTGATGGTAATGATGGTGACTAGGGTTGAGCATCACGCCAAATCAAAGCCTGTGTGACTGACTCGGCTCGCTGTCCATCTATAAACCTGTTACATAAGCGATAGTGATGAATCCCTTTTAGGTCTTTCCTTAAAAATCGAAACCCTCTTCTTTGAATAAGTGTAAAGGAAAAATGCCATAGAACTTTACGATAATCAAAAGAAGAAACACAGTATAACAACATCAAGAAGAAACCCAGCACCGTGTATTCAATAAGCCTGCTGGTCCGAAGGCAGCTGCAAAAATGAAAGAAAAACAGTAAGGACGGGAGTATATAAATAGAGAGGGGGAGAAGAGGCCATGGCGAGGGAAGTCAGAGGATAAAAAGTGGATGTGCTGGGGTGGGGTGAGTGAGGGGGAGATGTCCGAGAGAGGATGTGGGTGACGGGGTGTGGTACAGTAGATGAAGAAAAAAAGACGTGTTGAGGGTGGAGGTGGGTGATGATTTATGGTAGATGCAGGAAATGCTATAATGCGATGTTATAATTTAAAGGCACCACTAAAATGACCTCACATAGCAGAAGCCTGATCAACTTTGTGTGGATGAGTGGGAAAGTACAGAAAACATAAAGAAAGGGAAGTTAGGAAACTGAAGATAAAAGAGAGTAGGTGGATATATGGGAAGAAGTACTGGGAGGATAGAAAGGAGGAGAGTGATGATGCAGGAAAGAAGTTGGTATAGGAAGAAAAGAAGATTGGTGATTAAAGAGAAAGCAGGATTAGCTGGATAGTAAGGAAAAGATATTAAAGTATAAGAAGAGCCGTGATGACAACACAGTCTGACAACTTCCACACCACAGCCTCGAACTTTTGACAGGGCTACACGTTTCCTAGACATGCTTCCTTCCTCATATTGATAATTGCAATAAAATTCGCCGGACATTCCCCATATCATGTCTTAATAATCCATGAAATCTACCAACACAAGGCTCTGGCCACAAAAAGCGGAGCAAAAATTAGAAACTTTCACAAGCAGAGCGCATACATCAGCGTAGGAGAGGGATGGAGGCAGAATATTTCAGGCTTCCTCGGAGGCAACTCAATTACATTTTTTGCACATTTATCATAAATCAGTTTAGTATCGTTTACGGTAGAGTACACATCTGCAGGGGGAGCTCGCACCGCAGCCATCAGGTTTGGGTCTATTAAAGAGAAAATTAGGAACAAGGGGCAGGGTCCAGCACAGCTCTGCCTACAGGTGCATGGTGAGGGTTATTCTGCTGGACTGGGTAGCATAGAAGTCCCCAACACTTACTGGATTTTTGCGTACGTTTTCTGGATAAGTTGACGTTTCCTCCATCCCCAGGCTCGTTTTCAGAGGGTAGGAGAACCCTCTACCGATATCTGGTCGGAGTGAGACAAACCTGCATACGAAGGCTGAAAAAAAGAGAACGAAGGAGAATATGCTTTCCGGACACACACTTCTGGCAGCCCGAATGAGGAAGTAACCCTAAGGCAAGGAGGGGGTGAAACCTCTCGCATATGCAAGGAGGATGCACTGGTGTATGAAGTATTATTTTGTTGCTGTGGTTGTTGATTATTATAGTTATTCTTGGTGATGATGACGGCACAGTATTGTTGTCTTTGATGATGAAGCTTAAGTGTGTTGGCCAGTCGGTCCACGACGATGACATGAACTGAACCGAAAGGGCATCAAAGCCATTAGAAGGGAGATGGGCCAGCGAATAATGTATTTCTTTCGTAATTCAAAGGATGAAAGATCGAATGTACTCACAAGTGGGGCTGAGAGCATTCAATATCTAAATCGATTTTTTTCACATCTCTTTTTTTTTTTTTTTTTTTTTTTTTTTTTTTTTCCCTTGGTGCTTGTTTGGGAGTCGTTACGTGTGTGGACCTTGATAACGGATATGAAGGCTTTGTCCAGTATCAGACTATCTGAATTAAATATATCTCCTCAAACTTGCATCCGGTCGAGTAAATGGCTACAAGGAGGAGAAAAGAGGAAAAGGGAAGGCCAGGGTGCAACAGTAACCAAAAATCCTGGAAGAAAAGGGAGACGAGACGTGGTTGAAATAACAAGAGAGATGGACCAGGAGGAGGGCAGCGAGGGCGGGAAAAATGCGACCTGGAGCAACAGGGATGGTGGTGGTGCTGGAAGAGAGATTGGTGGTGGTGGTGGAAGAGAGATTGGTGGTGGTGGTGGAAGAGAGATTGGTGGTGGTGGTGGTGCTGGAAGAGAGATTGGTGGTGGTGGTGCTGGAAGAGAGATTGGAGCTGGTGGTTGTGGTGGTGGTGCTGGAAGAGAGATTGGTGGTGGTGGTGGTGGTAGAGAGATTGGTGGTGGTGGAAGAGAGATTTGTGGTGGTGGTGGTGCTGGGAGAGAGATTGGTGGTGGTGGTGGTGGTGGTGATGCGAGATGGTGTGGGTGGTGGTAGTGATGTGTGAGATGGTGTGCGTGGTGGTAGTGATATGAAAGGTATAGTGTGAGAGAAGGGATGTGGGTGGTGATGAGTTGGTATTATTTGGTGTTGGTGGTAAAAATATATATAGTAAGTGGTAGTGTGGTGATGAGGTTAGTGATGGTGTGGGTGCATGGAGATTGTTAGTGGTGATGGCGGTGGTAGTGAGACATGACTGATAACGATGTGGTACTGGAGAAAGAAAGAGAAGAGGCAAATGAATATATAGATTCTGAGACAAGAGTGAAATGGAAGGAAGGAGCTGAGGAAATTGTGGTAGAATATGGACGAATAAAACAAGGTAAGGAAGGGAGAAGCAGGTGCAAGGAAAGGAGAGAGTGTGAGGACAAGGCAGGAATGAAGAGATAGGAGTGGATGGGAAGGATGCTTAGAGATGTTGGAGTGCTGATGGAAGTGTGTGAAGAGTAGGAGTGAATGAGAGTAAAGAGGGATGCTAGTGGAAGTGTGTGAAGAGTAGGAGTAAGTGAGAATAAATAGGGATGTGTGAGTGAGTAACTGAGATGATTTTGCGCCTGAATGGTGGGGATGAGGGTGTGAGATGAGTAAGAAAGGAGTTAATAAATGAAATGAGGAGGGTGGGAAGTGAATGAGTGAAATCTGAGTGGTGTGAGTTTGGGTAAAACGACGTGGTATGCAGAAAGACTGCCCTAGTGAGATTCAGGTGACGTGAGTGAGTGCAATACTGAATGTTTGAATGAGGAAGATGTGGGTAATGCAAGGAAGGTAGGGAGTAAGATGCCGTTGATGAGATTGGATAACTGAGAGGGGAAGAGGGTTGTGTGAGTAAGATAAAATGAAATGAGATACGGGAAGGAGTGTGGGAGGGTTGCTGAAGGGGAGGGATGTTGGGGGGAGGGATGTTGGGGGGAGGGATGTTGGGGGGAGGGATTCAAGAGGGAAGAAG